>CAUYPO010068931.1:0-16809 GCA_963574435.1 Cheirogaleus major | reverse complement strand
TATCCAGGGATGCAAGGATGATTCAACATATGCAAATCAATCAGTGTGATACATCATATCAACAAAACAAAGGACAAATGCCATATGATCATTTCAATTGATGCTGAAAAATCATTTGATAAAATTCAACATCCTTTCATGATAAAAACTTCCAAAAAAACTGGGAATAGAAGGAAGTTACCTCAACACATTAAAAGCCTTTTATGACAGACTCAAAACTAGCATCAAGTTGAATGGGGAAAAATTGAAAATCTTTCCTCTAAGATCCGGAACAAGGATGCCCACTTTCACGACTGTTATTCAAAGGGTACTGGAAGTTCTAGCTAGAGCAATCAGACAAGAGAAAGAAATAAAGGGCATTCAAATTGAAAAGGAAGAAGTCAAATTATCCTTGTTTGGAGACCGTATGATCTTATATCTAGATCTTATATCTAGAGAAATCTAAAGAATCCTCAAAAAAAAAAAAACTATTAGAACTGATAAATTAAGTGAAGTTGCAGGATACAAAGTCAACATAAAAAAATCAGTAGCATTTCTACATGCCAACAATAAACAACCTGAAAAAGAAACCAAGAAAGTAATCCCACTTATAATAGCTACAAATAAAATAAAATACCTAGAAATAAACTTAACCAAAGAAGTGAAAGCTCTCTATAATGAAAACTATAAAACATTGATGAAGGGAATTGAAGTGGACACAAAAAGGAAAGATATTCCATGTTCATGGATTGCAAGAATCAATATTGTTAAAAATGTCCATACCACCCAAAGCAATCTACAGATTGATTGCACTCCCCATCAAAATACCAATTACATTCTTCATAGAAATAGAAAAAAATCCTAAAATTTATACAGAACCACAAAAGAACCAAAATAACCAAAGCCACCCTGAGCAAAAAGAACAAAAGTGAAGAAATCACATCACCTGACTTCAAATTATACTACAGAACAGTAGTAATCAAATCAATATGGTAGTGGTATAAAAACAGACACATAGACCAATGGAACAGAATAGAGAACCGAGAAATAAATCCACACAGATATAGTGAACTGATCTTCAATAAAGTTGCCAAGAACATCCAGTGGGGAAAGGACAGTCTCTTCAATAAATGGTGCTGGCAAAATTGGATAACCATATGGGGAAGGAATGAAACTAGACTCTTATCTCTCACCCTATACACAAATAAAATCAAAATGGATTAAAGTCTTAAGTCTAATACCTGAAACTATGAAACTACTAAAAGAAAACTTTGGGGAAATGCTTCAGGACATTGGCCTGGGTAAGAACTTCTTGAGTTATATCCCCAAAGCACAGGCAACCAAAGCAGAATTGGACAAATGAGATCACATCAAACTAAAAAGCTTTGCACAGCAAAGGAAACAATCAACAAAGTGAAAAGACAATCCACAGAATGGGAGAAAATATTTGCAAACTACCCATCTGACAAGAGATTAATAACTAAATATATAAGGAGCTCTAAAAAATCAATCTGATTTAAAAAATGGCCAAAGGATCTGAATACACATTTCTCAAAAGAAGACATACAAATAGCTAATAGGTACTTGAAAAAATGTTCAATATCATTAGTCATCAGGGAAATGAAATCAAAACTACAGTGAGATATCATCTCACCCTAGTTAAAATGGCTTTTGTGAAAAAGACAAGCAATAATAAATGCTGGGGAAGATGTGGAGAAAGCAGAACCCTCGTACATGATTGGCTGGAATGTAAATTCGTGCAACTACTATGGAGAAGGGTATGGAGGTTCCTCAACAAACTAAAAATAGAACTATCATATGACCCTGCAATCCCACTGCTAGATATATCCAAAAGAAGAGACTCCACTATATGGAAAAGATACCTGCACTCCCGTGTTTATTGTAGTACTGTTCACAAAAGCCAAGATTTGTAATCACCCTAAGTGTCCATCAATGTAAAAATTTAAAAAATTTAAAAATATTATGCAGCTGTAGAAAAGTATATGGAATATACCTGTGGAATGATATGGAAAGATATCCAGGATATATTATTAAAAGAAAATGCAGTTGCAGAACTGCAATATAGTATACTTTTTTTTGTAAGAAAGAGGAGCAATACAAAAGAATACACTTGTATGAGCTTAATTTGCATGATGAAACAATGAAAGGATGCATAAAAAAACTATTAAAAATTGTTAACTATGGAAGTGGTAGAAGCAAGATATCTCAACATATAGATTTTCATAGTTTTGATTTTGAAAGCTTATGAATATATTATCCACTGAAAAAATTAAAATTTCAAAATAAATGAGAAAAAGGAAAGAAAAATTAAGTCATGTGGTCCAAGAGATATAATGAAATATTATAAGGTTTCATAATAAGTACCAAGAAATAAAAGATGGAAAAATAATAGACATGGCAAAGCACAAACATGAACAGCAAAAGAAAACAGCTGCACAAGATACAAAGCTGAAGTTTCACCTGGGTAGCATATAAAAGGCTTGTATTACTGCTTTAGCTCAGGAATTCTGAACAGCGGCACTAATGACATTTTGGGCAGGATACTTCTTTGTTGTAGGGGACTGTCCTGCGAGTTGTCAGATGTTTAGCAGTATGACTGGCCTTTATCCACTAGATAACCGCCAGTTGTGACAACCAAAAACGTCTCTCTGGACATTGTCAAATAGGAGGGAGGGCACAAAAATCACACCCAGTTGAGAATCACTGCTTCAGTTTATGTGAATAAAAAGATTTTCTGAGCAGCTCATTAAAAAATTTTCTAATGAATGCTTTCCTGGAAACTGATCTATATTCCAGAACTACTTGTTCACTGAGATGTCAAATATTTCATATAATACTTTTCCAGTTCCTTTTTTATTGTTATCATAACCCTGACCTAGCCAGTATGCTATTTTGCAACTTCTTTTGAGTGACATTAATAATTTATCAGAAATGTTTTCCTTTTTAATAAGATATTTAAATTGCTGAATCATTTGGTGTGATGATTTTATTACTTTGAAACTTTTTGTGTAGGAGCCAATCTTTATTTCTTTAGTAATATTAGAGAAATGAAATTAAGTACTTGAGAGTCCACATTTATACTTTTCAGTGGTTTCTTATACGTATTTATACGTCATTGGGTGGAAGAACACCTCTAATGTGTTTGAAGTAATCCTGTTACTGACTTCTTTTTTAACTTTCCTTGGAAGTCTGGAATCCTTCAAAAGCCTTCGAGAAGTCACCCAGGGCTGGTAAGGCCAGTAATTAGTTGGTTAGCTCCGCCTCTGTCACAATGTCAATCTGACAGTGACCTGAACCCTGAGGCCTCTGTTAGCCCAGCAGCTCACAATTCTGGCAGCACAACCTGTGGTAGGTATATAGAAATAGAAGGAGCTACTTCTCCCTCAGCTCTACCCAGGATCTTCTGAGAGTGATGCATGTGGTCTTAATTATTTTTAAATAATTAAATAGTATTGTTTCATTTCTGAAGAAAGCAAATCCAACCTGCAATTAGGAGACTGGTCCACAAATTACAGCATAATCACCTGCATGAGCTTCGTGTTAAATGTCCTTCCTCCGCCCTGTTCCTGTTCCAGAGGGTTTTGTCGTTGTTAATGTGATTAATTTCACTTCTAGGAGCAAGGAAGCGCATGTTTCCCAGGAGAATCACTGTGGTCTACCCTGTCTTGAACTCAAGTGAAAGGGTATCCTTATTGGAAGAGAGATACAGTCCAAGCAGGAAAGCAAAGAACGTTTTAAGGCTGCCACAGAAAAATTATTTTCGCAGTGAAACAACTGGACTCTAAAGATGGGATACGCTAAAATAAATCCTCAGTCTGAAACAGGATCTTTACCTCCCCCTCCCTCTTCCCCAGTGCCTCCCGATGTTTGCAATCGAGTTGCCGACTCCCTCGCGTGTGTGCGTGCAGACTAGGACCCCGTGCCCCGCCAAGAACTCGCCCCGGCGCACTGGCTAAATAGCAAACAGATGCCCGACATGCCAAAGACCTCAGCGACTGGGGCACCGCCTGGGAAACCAGTTCCAGCCCCGAGGTTTCTGAGTGGAAAGACTGGTCGCTGGACTTTTTCTTTTTCTCTTTGCTGGAAATGAAGCGGCTCTGAAAGTAGGCATCTCCTTTCCCCCGCGGGGGGTGCGGAGAACAGACCCAGATCCAGGACTGGAAAGCCCGACCCCGAGCAGTTGCATTGCTAAGTGGAGGCTTCCCGTTGGGCTCCTTCCTGGAGTAAAGCGGTCTTCCCCAGCCTCTTCACTGGGGAGACCGCGGGCAGACGCCACACTCCCCTAGTACTTTGTCGCCCCTTCCTCCAGCCCGGCTTCCTAAACTCTGGAGAGGCCGGGTCCTTCCGACCTTGTTTCCATCCTCCCACTTGCTCCCTGGGCAGCGTGCATCCCGGGCTTATTCAGGAGGCGAATTTAGGGCCACAGATTTGGCTCTAGAAGTTTGTTCTGACTGTACGCTCGCCCCTCGCAGGGTCATTTTACAGCGCGTTCCCAAATGTCCCGGTCCTCAAGCCCTCACCCCAATTCCTAGCACACGAAGCCCGGGGTGGCGGTCGAGCAGGTGTGTTGCTGGTAGCTCAGCGCTGCGGTCAAGGAAATGAGGGTGCTCGGTACCTGTCTCTTTCCCGACAACACCGGAAACCGTACCGGGGCACACCACAGCAAATCCCAGTAATTCAAATATCCTCGTTGGTCCCACGGTCCCTCCCCGCGCCGCACCTAGAGGCCACTTCTGCGCGGTCCTTCCCTTCGAAGCCCAAGGGGCGCACGCCTCGGCGCGCCGGGTCCGCCTCCTCCCCCGGCTCGAGCGGGGGCGGGGGTGGGTAGGCAGGGACCTGGATCTGATTAGCTGGGAGGGGGAAGCCATGGTCCCAACCGTTCTCTCCTGCCTCTCGGTCCTCCCAGGCTCCTCGAGGAGGAGGAGGGACAGTACAGGAGAAGAGGGGCGAGGGTCCCACCGTTGAGCACCTGGGCCTGGGAGTAGGGCCGCCGCCTCTGTCTCTGAGCTTCCACCTCGCCCCACCCCCATTTCAGCCCCCTCCATGAGACCCACTTCCAGCTCGGGCTTCTATGTGAGCCGCGCAGTGGCCCTGCTGCTGGCCGGGCTGGCAGCCACCCTCCTGGTGGCGCTCGCCGCGCTCGCCGTCCTGTACGGCTACTGCGCGGGCGTCCCGCCGTCGAAGCTACGTGGCCTCCGGGTCCCGGACGCCGCGTCCTCCACTCCCAGCAGTCAGGAGGAGCCGCCGGCGACCCCGAAACCTGGCTCCTCACGCGAGCCGTCGGTGACGACCACCTCGGGCGACTGGCGACCCCCGGGACCCTGGGACCAACTGCGCCTGCCGTCCTGGCTTGTGCCGCTGCACTACGAGCTGGAGCTATGGCCCCGGCTGAGGCCCGACGAGCTCCCCGAGTCGACATTGCACTTCACTGGCCGTGTGAACATCACGGTGCACTGCACCGCGGCCACCGCGCGATTGCTGCTGCACAGCCTTTTCCTGGACTGCGAGCGCGCCGAGGTGCGGGGTCCCCTGTCTCCAGGCCTCAGGGACGCCACCGTGGGCAGCGTGCCCGTGGACGACGTGTGGTTCGCGCTGGATATGCAATACATGGTGCTGGAACTTGGTGAGGCCCTGCAGCCTGGTAGCCGCTATGAGCTTCAGCTCAGCTTCTCCGGCCTGGTGTATCAGGACACGAGGGAGGGGCTCTTCCTCAACGTCTACACCGACCAGGGCGAGCGCAGGTAAGGGCTGGCCGGCCCTGGGTCTCCTCTGTCCCTGCCCCTGCGTCCGGGCGCAGGCTGCGCGTCCAGCTGCCTACCGTGTCCAGGTGTGCGTCTCCCGACCTTCCCAAACGGCCCCCAGCCAGCCCCGGACGTTTTCTTCCAAAGCCGGAGGGCAAGCGCCTCCTAACCCTTTCGTCCAGAGAGGGGACCCTGCTCAGAGTAAGGGTTTCGAGACCATGGTCCTTCCTCTGGCCAGTTTTCGGTCCTATCCCTGCCCGTCCAGTTTGTTTTTATTGTTGCCCCTCTTGAGGTTGCTTCTACCCCAGAAGGTTATTGTTTTTTTCAGAAAGCCCCTTTCTTCTCTAGCCGGGAATTTCTTCACCCCTTTGAACAATCCCTAGCTACTCAGAGGCGCGTCCTTGGACTGGCAGCAGCTGTAATGCCTGGGAGCTTGTTAGAAACGCAGACTCTCAGACTCCGCTCCCGACCGAGGGGATCAGAATCTGCGTTTCAGCGAGATCTTAAGGTGATTCGCAGGCGTTAGGGTTGGAGAAGCGCCAGGCTAACGCACCCTTCTGGCTTCTGCTGGTTTCCCCTCCGTGCGCGTCCCTGCGCCCAGCTCCCTCTCTTTCCAGGCACTCGGTAACTGCGGCTCTTAATACAAATATACCCACGTTGGGGCTGTTCCCATATCTTTTGATTTTTACTAAGGTTCTCTAAAACTTTGAAATCGCCTTTAATTCATGTCCTCCTTCCCCCATCCCTCTCTCTCCCCTTCCCCCCTGGCCTGGGTACCGCACCTAGTTTTGCTGGCGACAGCGAGTCCCCTACCCGCTCTGGGCTCTTTGTCAAGCTCTGCAGAGCCCGCACTTTTGAGATTGCTCTGATGGAAAAAAAATAATAATAAAAGTGATGATAAGAGACCTCTCCTTTGAGTTTGAAAGCCCATATAATGTACATATGTTCTTTTTACACTCATTTGAGATAATGTCTCCCACACGGAATATTTTCTACCCCTGCACAAGAATTGCCTCTTTCCACCCTTTGCGACCACTCTTGGGTCCTCTGGTGAACGCAGGGGAAATGTCTTCAGTGGAAGATAACAAAAAGTTACTTTTTTCAAACCAGCGATCATCTTTCCTTATTCACACACTGGTGGAGCTTTTGCGGTTTACACAATTGCATGTACTTTGCCTTTTATTATTACAGAAAATGTTCTCAGATGTTCTCTGCTGGAAAGAAACCCACCAAATTACCCTCTAAACCATCTCCTGCACTACTTTGAAATTTTTAAGGGTTTTTAAATAGGTTTAATGAGCTACCTTGGTGGATACGTAATCTGTAACTTCTGTTTTTAAGGGCTGTGTGTTTGGTTTTCTCTTTTAAAAATGCTTGAAAAATAGTTTTGAAATTTTCTCATTCAGATGACATGTTATCCAACTTAGGTGCCCCAGGAACCTTTTGAAATTACTGTGTGCAGTCCAGGATGCAAGGAAACTGTTTGCATACCTATCCAACAGTGGTTTTTGATGTCAGTTAATCTTCATTTGTTCACTCATCTTTTCCTTCTTCCTGTCTTGGTGGGGCTATGGCCCGCCCAGGCACAGTACCAAACACAGGAAAGGAAATACCTTTCCATTTTTTCTGTTGTGCCACTAGTCTAGCATTAACTGCAAACCATATTTTCAGAGGAAATCTTACTAAAGTCCTTGGTAGAGAACTTGATAAAGTCCAAGGTAGAGCTCCAGAGCTGTGATGTTTTGGGAGAGTTGTTACCAGGAAGTTGTCCCTCTGGGTCTCTGCTTCTGAAACCACAAGGAAAAGACAGCTGCGGTTAAACTTCATAAAGAACCTGGACGGAATGATGGCTTGTGATGTGGCTGATTCAGGGAACCCAGCGGGCCCGAGTTGGAACTGGAGCTGTGTGAATTGAGCGAATAGCTTAACCTCTCTGAGTCTGTTCCCTCATTCATGGAATGGACATAATAACCGCCAACTTTTAGAGTATTGTGAAAATGAGATGAGAAAAGGGGTGCAGAGTGCCTGGGACACAGCCTGGGCAGTGGTAGCAGCTGTCATTAGGCCAGATTATCATTGTTAGGAGCAGCCTCTTTATTATCTAAACGTGTCACTTGCCAAGTTCCTGGCGGAGATGAGTCTAAGAAGAAGATTCCCAGGTGTGGGGAGAAGCCAGGGGCTGGGAGAGTGGGGAGTTTTTGTTTCATTGGTATATATTTTAGGCTTGCAAGAAGAAAAGAGTTCTGGAGATTGGTTGACAACAATGTGAGTACCTAACACTACTGAACTATACACTTAAAAATGGATAAAGTGGGCCGGGCGCTGTGGCTCACGCCTGTAATCCTAGCTCTCTGGGAGGCCGAGGCGGGCGGATGGCTTGAGGTCAGGAGTTCGAAACCAGCCCGAGCAAGAGCGAGACCCGTCTCTGCTATAAATAGAAAGCAATTAATTGGCCAACTAAAAATATATATAGAAAAAATGAGCCGGGCATGGTGGCGCATGCCTGTAGTCCCAGCTACTCGGGAGGCTGAGGCAGGAGGATTGCTCGAGTCCAGGAGTTTGAGGTTGCTGTGAACGAGGCTGATGCCACGGCACTCACTGTAGCCCGGGCAACAGAGTGAGACTCTGTCTCAAAAAAAAAAACAGAGGTCAGTGGCTTCCCATCTCAGAACTAAATTCAGAACCCCTAGCAGGGCCCACAAGACCCATGTGAGTGAGAGGTTCTCAACCTCGGCTACACATTACGGTTGTCTGGGGAGTTTTAAAAAACTACCGACGCCTGGTTCCACCACTGGAAAATCCGATTGACTTGATCTGAGCTGCAGCCAGGCAGCAGTGGGCCCTAAATGCTCCCCGGGTGGCTCTGATGGGCAGAGCCACTGCCCCACGTGACCCGGCCCTCCTGCCACCATGCCCCGCTCACTCGAGTCCTCAAGCACATTCCCCTCAGGTCCTTTGCTGGAATACTCGGTCCCTGGCTGTCCCTTACATGTCATAGCTCACCCCGGTCTTATCAGAGAGGTCCCTGACTGTGCTAGGCTGAGAATCGAGCCCTGGCCCACCTCCGCTTCCGTAGTCTTGAGAGATACCACCAACCTCTCAACCTTGGCTTTCTCGGGCGGAGCAGCTACCCCCCCACCCCTCCCAGTGTGCCAGCATGTTGCAAAGCCCCCAAGGCCAGGCATGCGGTCCCTGGACAGGTAAGGCCAGAGGCGTGGCTCGGGGCCTGGCATTCTCAGGGTGGGCTGGGGAGAACAAACCTGACCACTGAATCGGGACACAGAGCCTCATTCTGAGAACCGTGGGAGCTGTGTGTGACGGGCCCAGGCCCAAGGGACGAGGCAATCTGGGCAGCGGCAGGAGGCGGATTCAAGGTCTGAAGCAATTATCCCGGGGCCTGAATGACAGCGAGGTCTGCGCCCTGCTCCCGCGGCCCTGGCTTTGGCTGTCCGCCACGTCAACCCTACTTCGATCCTCCCGCCTTCCTCCCCAGAAGTCAGGGAGCCATCTGGTGCGGGGAACATAGGGGTCAGTCACCGCAGCCAGACCCTAGGCCGCTGCCCAGGACTCCCTCCCCACTCTCCTGGCTGGCGCCAACCTGCAGGCACCAACTTGGGCCACGGCCAGGCCACAGATGAGACCTCGGGCCTGGGTCTCCTCCGCCCACCCACAGCCACCATGGGCGCCGCTCCCCCAGGGGTGACGTCTGGCCCTGAATGCAGCGGCCCCCAGAATGCAGCAGCCCAGGGTGGGTTCAGAGACACACACGGCTCGACTCTCTCTCCACTTTATACATGTACATATATACAAGCAGGCCCGGCCACGCCCATTGGGCCTGGAGCAGGGCCTCATCCTCCATCTTTGGCATCAATCTATCAAAATCAGCTTTTCTGCACGGGACTGCTCGGTCCGTTCTGTACAACATGAATTAAATATATTATCTGTCTTTGCGCTGAGTCACAGAACATTCACAGTATGGGGCGGGGGTGGGGGGAGGTCCGGGGGAGCTCCAGGCTCTTCGGGGCTGCTCCCCAGGCTGAGGAGTGGGCTGGGCCTGGCCTCCCCTTGGCCTTGGCCACTCAAGGTCACCAAGTGTGGAGGAGACCTTGGGAACACAGAGGGGAGCCTCCTTCAGGGGCCCGGCCCCTCAGGCTGCCAGCCCCGGGGAGGGGGTCTCGGGATCAAAGCCTGCACCTTCCTCTACCTCACACTGTGGCATTTACACCCCTCCCTGACGTGACCAAACTCCAGGGATGCGGGGGCAGGGGGAGGCTGGTGCCAGGATCAGGTGAACAGAGCCGAAGGGCCGGGAAGGAGCAGACAGGGGAGGGTGTGCCTGCTCCAAAGAGCTGAGGTTGGCCTGGCACCAGTGTCATGGTGACCCGCATATCGTATCCAGGGCCGTCCCTGGGACCCTGACCGGGGCGGCTAATCGGTGCTCAGGGATGATTAGATAAGCAGGAGCCACTCTCAGGAGGAGGGACAGGCGGGAGCTGGGTCGGGGCTCCAAGGGCAGTGGGCGCTCTACCACCTGCCAGTTTAAGGCAACTCCATTCAGACTGGGGGCACGGGTGGGGGCTGGCCAAGACACAGCCGGGCATCTGCAGCGTGCCAGCGCCGCTCAGCCTTGGCTCGAGCCGGAGGGTGTGCGGGGCCTCCGGCGTGGAGGGGCCGAGCGCAGGCTCGGGCTGACGGAAAGAGGAGGCGGGGCTGCTGTTCCTTCTTTGCTCTGGGGACACCTGCCCCTCAGGTGGGGGTGGGCTTTGTCAAACAGGTGGGCACCAGGATATGGGATCCCAGACAAAGTGCCGCGTCCCTCCCTGCTCTCAAAGGGGAAGAAGTGTGGGCTCTAAGGGGCCAGAGGACGAGGGGCTGCCAGATGAGCGAGGCAGGCGGGCCCTGGAGGGAGGCGTGGTGGAGCCTGTGTCAGGGCACGGCGCCCAGCCTGGTGCCTGCATCTTCCTGTCCGTGTGCGTCCCGCGCTGGTGCCTGGGCACTTCAGGGTGGCTGGGAGTCTGGGGTCCCTCCCTGCCCCCTCACCTTCTCCCAGGGAAGCAGCTCGGGCCCAGCCCAGTGACGGAGGGGTTGGAGTCCAGGCGCAGGCCCCGGGGAAGCATGTGGGGGGCAGAGAGAAGAAACAGCCGTGGCCAGCAGGACTGCCCAGCAGTCTTCCGGGCTAGCAATTAGCTCTGGTGCCTCAGTCCTCCAAGGGCCACACGGGCCCCATGCTACCCAAATTTGTGCTTGATGTGACCCTTCCGTCCCTCAGGCTGCAGCAGGGTGGGCCCCGCTCAGAAGATGCTCTGCCGACGGCTCTTCCCTCGTCCTGTAGAATGGAGGGGAGGGGGTGAGGCTGCAGGGAGGAGGCTAGGCCGAAGGGTGTCCAAGATCAGCAGGGACAGTTGTCTCCCACGGCTGCTCTGACAGAGCCAGCAAGGGCATGTGCTCAGGAGCCAGCCAGCCCTGGGGCCAAACCCTGTCTCTGCTGCCTACTGGCTGTATGGACTGTGACTTAACTCTCACAGCCTCAGTTTCACCTACTGTGAAATGGACAACATTCATAGTACCAACTTCGAGGGGAGTTTTGAGGATGAAAGGATACGAAGCATGGAAAGCACTTGTTACATCCAAGGCCATAGGCTGTTCCAGGGACAAAGTCCCATTCTCCAGGGATGGAGACTGGGTGGAGAGCTTAGGGTTTGCAGAGAGCATGCATCTTTGCCCGGCCAATGTCCAATGTCCTGTTCTGTCTGGGGCGGGCGTTAAGAAGGGAAGGACTGGACGAGGTGGCCTGGGCGGAAGAAACTAACTCCTTCCCTGCTCCCCCGGGCCCCTGAAGGGAAGCCAGTGTCAGAGGGTGATGGGTGAGGGACCTTGGGAGTCCCCACTGGGGAAGAATAGCCTGCCCTGGCTCTTCTAGCGAGGGGAGGGAGCCGGGGCGCACGAGCCCCTACCTGGCTGCTGGAAGGCCAGGCCACGGTAGCCTGGGTCCTTCTGGAGCTGGATCTCCTTCAGGGAGAAGATGGAAGCAGCTGGGGAGACAGAAGAACGAGGCGGGGAGAGGACTGTGTGGAGCTGGCCTTGCTCCTGGAGCCTGCTGCCTCCACGCCCACTGCACGCACAGCTGGAGGGCCCTTCAGGCAGCAGTGGCCCAGGAGGACCTACCTGGGTCCTTCTGGCAGCACCTCATTTCTGCAGAGTCTGCCCTTAGTTCTGAATTAGAACTCAAGGAGGGGAAGCCTTGTGCCCAAGGCTGCTCGGCTGGACCCGGGGCCTCTGGCCTCTTTGTTACAGCTCTTCCGCCCACACCTGCTGCCCCCTTTCCTTGGTTCTGGGGTACCTGCCCTCCCCAGCCCCCCAAAACACTCACTGTCTTCAAGCTGGTGCACACGCTCTCCCAAAGACCGGAAGTAGGGGTGACTCAGGGCAGCCTCTGCCGACGTACGACTCTTGGATTCGTACTGAAAGGCACAAGGTGGGCTATTGGGCCCTGGCTGGGGGCCAGGGATGCCTCCCGGACAGCGTGACCCCTGTGTTAGGTTAGATGGCCAAGGTGGGAGGGATCGGAGTCTAACAGGTACCAGCTCCCACCTCCAGCCCAACCTCAGGCAGTCTCAGGGTCCAGGCTCCCAGGTCCCCACCCACCAGGAAAAACCAGAAATCACTCCTCTTGGGATGGAAATACAGATGCTGAAGCCACCATGTCCATAACATGAATATCAGTAATAGTAATATATATATATATAATACCAATAACCACCCTTTTTGTGTGCATTTCAAGACAGACACCACAGTAAGTGTGTCTCACAATCTCAATTTATCCTCGCAACCATCTTATATAATATGAATTATTAATTCCACTCTGCAGCTGAGGACACTGAAGCATGGAAGAGCAGCCAACCCAGAGCTACACAGCTTAGCAAGTGGGTCTGAACTGGAGTTTGGGTTCAAACTGCACGGACTCCCAAGGTTGCGTAAGGAAAGCAGCACTCCTCTCGGGCCTCAAGGGTGGAGAGAGTTCAGGGCAGATGTTTCAAAGACTTGTGGGCATGCTGAAGTTGGGGGGTAGGCCCAGGGTGGGGTATGGGGGCCCCCAGTGGAGTATTGGGACCCCCCCGCCGGGAGGACACTCACCAGGAGGAGGCCGGTCAGGAGGCTGATGCCATCAGTATCCAACCTGCAAGAAGGAGGCGCTGTCACGGGCTTGGCCAGATTGGGGGTGGGGAAGGAGGCCACCTCCAGCAGGGACAGCCGGGACCCCAGCAGGAGCAGGACAAGGGGCTACCTGGGGGCGTGGCTGATGAGCGGCTGCGGGAGGTACCGGGGGAAGTTGTAGGTCCGGAACTCGGAGAGGGCTGTCACGCCGGGCCACGTCTCTTCTGTAGGGGTCCCTGGGGAGACGGCAGGGGTGGGGAGGGCGTGGTGAGGGGCCAGGGCCAAGGCGACTTGGCGGGGGTACCATAGAGGAAGTGGGAGCGAGGGCTGGCCCAGGCCGCAGGGGTCCCCGCCCTGCAGAGGACCGGGCGCGGCCGGACGGAGCTCTGGCGCCCCTGGCGGCGAGCGCGAGGAAGGCGGGCGACTGACCGAGGAGGCGGAAGATGAGGTGCAGCTCCTCCTTGACCGTGGAGCCGGGGAACAGGGGCCTCCCCGTGGCCATCTCGTAGTGGATGCAGCCCACGCCCCTGCAGGGAGCAAGGGCAGGGGCGGCGTCAGGCAGAGGTGGCCGCCCTTCCTGGGACTCCTGCACCAGGGTGCCCATGACGTCCTGCCACAGGTGGCTGGCGGGGTCGTGGCCCTGGGGTGGGGGTGTGGCCCGGGCAGTGGAGGCTCCTACAACTGCCCAGCCCCCACTACAGCCCATCTCTGGGGCCTCCCTGGGCTCTAGGAAGACATGGCCTCTCCCCTTTCACTGTGTGCGGTCTGGGTCCGCATAGCCAGCGCCCATGCGGCAACTCTCTCCGCAGTGTGGTCTCAAACTCTTCCCACGTGTGCCCCACTGGAAGAGAGAAGTACAGAGGTCCATTCTCCCAGGGAACACTGGGGCGCAGACACAGCACCCATTCACCAAAACCCTGGGTTTCAGCTTTGCATTTGGGCTGATTGTTTTTATTTCCCACCAGATCATACACCTGTTAATTTTAACATAAAAATAATGTTTCCCTTCCAAAATTTTCACTCAAACTGATGCTTGGGGAAGATTCATCATAGTCACTATAGGGGCCGCCCTGTACCCTCTGGGGCTCTGGCACCCACCCTGGGGGTGGCTCCCGGGGGAGTATTTGAGAGGCACAGCCTTGGAAGGTCTGTGTAAGCTGGAGAAACCCCAATCCATTTCAGACTTAAGTTCTGAACGTGCAGTTCAGCAGGATGCCACGTGGCTTACAGTCAAAGGAGGTTGGGGGTTCTTCTCCGAGGCCCTTGACAAGGGCAGCGAAAGAGTGCGGCAGTGTGGACGTTGGTCCAATGCTCACTCACCACATGTCAATGGGGGTGGAGTACTCGGTGGAGCCCAGCAGCACATCGGGGGGTCGGTACCACAGGGTCACCACCTCATTGGAGTAGGTCTTTGTGGGCACTGACTTGGCCCGGGCCAGTCCTAGGGACAGATGTGTCACTGAACATCCACAGGTGCTTTGGGGTTGACCGAGAAGCCCTCCCCCACTGTACCCCGACAGCGTCAGACCCCCACTCTAGCCCTGGCCTCACCAAAGTCGGCCAGCTTCAGCTCCCCCCGCTCATTGATGAGCAGGTTCTGGGGCTTCAGGTCCCGGTGCAGGATCTTGCGGCGGTGGCAGTAGGCCAGGCCCCGGAGCAGCTGGAACATGAAAATCTGGGGGACAGAGGGAGAGAAGGGTGAAGTGGAAGGTGGCCCTGAGCCTCTGCCCCAAGGCTGGGACGGGGATGGGGGCAGGGACCTGAGGGGTCAGCACAAGTCCCTGGGTCTCCGGCCCAGGCAGCAGCCCCATCCGGGGCCCCGTCTCGCCAGGGAGTCCCATCCAGAAGGGAGGACAGCAGGCATGTGGAGGAGTGAGGGTGCAGGAGGCGCCGTCAGGAAGCCTGCCTGTGCTGGGTGCGCGCTTGATTCTTTAACAAACACCGGAAGAGGCCGCCCGTCCCGCCCAGCTTGCCCGGAAGTTCCTTTCAATCGGGCAGCTCATGCTTCCATCTGACCGATGGGGAAACTGATGCTCAGGGTTAGGGAGGGGGTTTATACCAACAGCAGGATGGTGGCAGGGGGTGCGTGTGGGCGCCTGGGGTGAGGTGCTCAGCGCAGGTCCTGCACTCACTGAACGGCAGGGCCCTTTCCCTCCTTCCTAAGCTGGAGAGTCTGAGCAAGCCCAGCAGCCGGGTGCTGGTGGCGAGAGTGGTTCCCACGCTGGGCTTCAGGACAGGGGGCTGCCACGATGGCTGGGGGTCCCTGGTGCCGAGGCCCTCACCTTGACATTGTGCATGCTCATGAGGTTGCCACAGTGGTCCAGGTACTGCTTCAGGTCACTGTCCTGGAACACAGAGCCTGGCTCAGTCCCACCCTGGCCTGACCCCGAGCCAGAAGCCCAGACACAGGCTGAGGAGGAAGCCCCTCCCTGGGCAGGGCCCAGGCCCACTAGTGGGATCGGTCCCTGGCTCTGAGCTGCCTCCAAGCCTGAGCTCTTGGCCCATCCTGCATGGGAACATCTGAGAACCTGATTCTAGAACAGGGCCTGGGCCACCCCCGCCCCACCTCTCCCACTCCCTCAGCTGCCTACTCCCCTGTCCTCCCATGCCCGCCTCTCTCCCAAGGGAGCCCCAGCCCAACTCACCAGGTACTCAAACACCAGGGTGAGGGACCGATCGGTGTGGATGAGGTCGTGCAGGGTCACGATATTGGCGTGCTTCAGGTTCTTCAGGAGAGACACTGTGGGGAGATGGCCTGCCTGGGTCCCTGGGACCCCCTATGCCCCTCATACCCTTTCTTCTGGGGGTCACCACCAGGAGTCCCCGTTCCAGCAATGACACTCCACCCCAGGTTCCCACTGGGGCCCAGGCCAATGAACCCCTCCTCCAGATGCCCCCAGGGGGAGTGTGGGACCCCAGGTCGCTGTACCCTCTCGGATGGCGGTGCAGGGCGCCCCCTCCTCATGCTCCAGCCGGATCTCCTTCAGGGCCACCAGGTTCTCCGTCAGTTTGCTGCGCCCTTTGAAGACTGTGGCGTAGGTGCCCTGGGAGGAGAAGCCCCAGCGGCCCCGGGCACATTCAGGTCCTGCTGTCCTCTGTCCAATGCCTCCCTCTTGTGCCGCAGTTTGGGCTGTGACGTGGGCCTGAGCGCCCTTCCTCCCTTCACCGCAACGCTGTGTTTCCCCCAAGGCCCGCTGCTCTCCTTGGGAAGTGTCCCGAACAACTCCCTCCCCAGGGAGAACTAACCGCCCCCTCCTCGCACCCCAGCACGCTGGGCAGCCTCTGTCACAGCACCAGGTTCGTTCTCCCTTATTCTGTGCTATGTTTACACGTAGGTCCACTCTTTGGGCTTCTCGAGGGAGTTTCCTCTGCAAACCTTTGCCCACCCCAGGCCTCCAACACAAAGCCAGACACAGCGACGACGGGAATATCTTGGTGACACAGCACTAACTACAACACGTGCCAGGCATGTCTGTGTGCCGTGCATACGCGTATTCTAGTGACCTATTCAATCGCACAACCCGAGGAGGTAGGACAATTACTATCATCTTCTTTTGACAAAGGAAGAAACTGAGGCACAGAGAAAGGTCGTGTAACTCGCCGAAGGTCACGGAGCTAGTAAAGGGTGGAGTTGGGACTTAAACCCAGGCAAGAAGCACTTGTAGGAAAAAAAAAGACTGGATTCTGCCCTATCCTCACGCCCTCGCTCAGCGTCTGGGTCTCCCTCGGCACCTGCCAAGGCTGGGCAGGACCGTGTACCTGTCTCTATGATGCAGAGGCCAGGAGAGGGCAGATCAGGGAGGGCCCGGAGGCCCTGCCCCTCCTCCGAACCATCCTGCATGGCTGCCCTCCCACCAACCCAGCCGCTTACCTCTCCCAGCTTGTCCAGTTTCACGTACGTTTCCAGTTTCCC
>CAUYPO010068928.1:0-27328 GCA_963574435.1 Cheirogaleus major | reverse complement strand
TGTGCATTGCAGAAAGCGCCCCACGCATGGCCCCCCGAATTGTGCCCAGGTTGCAGGCTACGGGGAGGGGCGAGATGTCACACCTGGATTCCAGCTCCCTGCTGAGAAGTCAGCTGCCCTCGTCAAGATCAAGGACATCTTTGAAGCTACCTGTGCTGCAAGGAGCTGCTGAAGTCCCCGTGACACCTCTGGGAGCCGGCCACCACCATCCAGCACGCTCCCCCCTCCTCCTCCTTCCGACTCACTTGTTCTCGCTTTGTCATTTCAGGACCCTCTTCCCAAGACGTGGGCACGACTCCTTGTGTGCTGGGCCAAGAGCAGTTCGTGGGGCAGACGCTGTCTGTCATCACAGCGACCCCTCTGCTCGACAGCTGGCTCGGGGCTCGCTGTGCCTGTGGGCGCTCCTTCCTCCTAGGATGAGCTATTTCCCAGGAAGCCCCTGGGCAAGTGTGTGGTTGGTGGGGTCAGCTCGTGGGCCGTGTAGACAAGCCACAGAGCCCTGCCCAGACCCATCCGGCAGGGACAAGCACAAGAGAGCCCAACCAGGTGGAACCTGGCCCCGACCACGAGGTGAGACAAGGCAGGGATGTCGGGACCTTCAGACAGGTGCGAACAATGTGCTGCCGAAGGAATGTTCTTCCAAAAGATTTTTAAAACAAAAATATGAACAATCTTTTAGGCAATCCAGGTATCTTTCCTTGTGGAATATGTCGAATATCCCCCTGGGATGGGAATTGTGTGGGAAAGACAGACTCACACAGTGCTGTGGCACCTGTCCTGCAGCCCTCGGGGACTGGGGATGGGTCTCAAAGGGTGCCGTTCCGTTTAGCTCCCAATACACTCCCTCCAGGCAGGAAATGATCAAGGATCTGGCGTTCGGTGTGTTTTTTGACCAGTTTTTGTCATTCCCTGAATTGAAGAGCATTCCAACACACGGTTTCCCCATTATCTCGTGGTGGGTGGCCAGGACCGACCCACGCGAGATCCATGACCGCAGCAGCATTGCTTTTTAGCCTAGCATGCGGCGACTTTGGGATGCTGTTAAGCGGGAATTTTGCCTCAGCCCCGGATCCCAGACACCTCTCTCAGGAAGGTCCCCAAAGGAATTATATTTATACCCTAAAAAGGAGCAAAATGAAAAAGGTAGTATTCTCTTACTAATCGTTCACATAATACTTTTATTTTTGGAATAGCAATGTAGAGGTATGTGTTCCTATTTTTGCAATTAAGAAACCATCCGTTCCTGCCCTTCCCCCTGCCCCGCAGCTGCATGAAGCCCCCCCCCCAGCCTCCCCCACCCCACCCTGGCCTCCCCTCTGCCAGCTCCCCTGCTGCCGTCTTCTCTCCAACCCAGGAGCCAGTGGGCCCCAACGCTGTTGTATCATAGTCGGCAAAGACACTCTTCTTTCTCGTCAGAATGGATTCCAGGTGCACCCGGCCCATCTGCTCACACTCAGGGAGGAGCTGCCAAGCCCAGTGACAGCCGGTGAGGATCTGTGAGGAGGACGATTGCTCCACTTGGCAGTTCTCCACATGCAGCTGGGCGAGAGGTGCTGGACCCCACTCTCATGTCCTGTGGTAACGTGACCATGGGTACCCAGCCCTTAGAGTCCTTCAGGTCAGATGTGATACTAGGTGACTTCTGAAGCCAGGACAAAAGCAACCACGTGGCCTCGTTTCCTGGAACATTTGCTCTTGAAGTCTTGGCTGACATCTAAGAAATCCAAGTACCCTGAGGCCACCATGCTCTGAGGAACCCAAGCCACATGGCGAGGCTGTGTGGACACACTCTGGTCAGCCGTCCCAGCTGAGCCCAGCCATGGAGACACCCAGGCCAGGCACCAGATGTGTGAGTAGAGAAGCTACCAGAAGATCATGGTCATTTAAGTCTTTTACATTGTGGAACAGAGACAAGCCATCTAGGCAGTGCCCTGCCCAAATTCTCAACTCACAAAACCCATGAGCATAATACAATGGTTGCTGTTTCCACCTCTAGGTTTTGGGGAATTCTGTTCCGTGGCGACAAATAGAGCTGGAACGTTGCTTGACAGTTCTGCTCCTCGACCTCTGCATGGATGGAAAATCCTTATTTTTCAATCTTTCCTTCTCGTTCACCTGACATTTATTATGTTGGGGGAAATCCTGAACTCTTCCAGTCACTTCTAGAAGAGCCAAAGAAGCACCTTTTACTGTTTATTAACAATAATTGCTCATTCCCAGGTCTGTACAGACATGCCAGATAGGGAACCACAGAGGCACATGCAGTGAAGCTGGTGGAGGATCCACACGTAGCCTTTTGCTTCATTTACTCTAGTTTGCAGTGATCTGAGACGACAGAGAGAGAAAGGAAAAGTGAATCAAATACAAAGGAGGATGCGTCATCAGGACGCTCCTGGCAGGACCTTTTGCATCAACCATGAGTCATGCTGTAGGGCAGCGTCCCCAACATTTTTGGCGCCAGAGACCATTTCCATGGAAGGCAATTTTTCCATGGACCCAGCGTGGGGTGGGGTGCAGAGCTCAGGCGGTGATGTGCGGCCTGGCTCCTAACAGGCCATGGACTGGGGGTGGGGACCACAGGTCTAGGGAAGCCCCAGGTACATGGCTACATCCACATGATGGAGCACATGGCCACTGAAAATGAGGGCAGAGAGAACAGAATTGTGGGAAATGCCATGATATGAGTTTCCTGGTAAAAAAGAACCCAACAGAAAACAGACATATGTGCATTGAAAACAGTTGTGGATAAAGTAACTTAAAAAGAAGAGAGACAAACCTACGAGATGTCACCACGTGCAACAGGAAACATGCACAAGAATGTTCCCTGCAGACTGTTGGCCTCAGCAAAAACCTGGAAGCAGCCTCACCAGGCAAAGGAAGAGCCGGCAAGTGAACACTGTCACATACACAGGTAACAAAGCCGTGGGGAAAGGCAAGCAAGGGAGTGGGGGGCCCGGGGTTCAGGTGATGATTGGCTCAGGTGGAGGAAGGCAGGAGGGTCTGGGGGAAGGAGAGCCATCTGGACACACAAAGGTCATTGTCAAAGTTCGAGCTTTTTTTTCAGGTAGCGACTTCTCTGGTTCTTAAAAATAACTAAGTAAAAATCCAAGTGTGGGCCATGCGTGGATCAGCAGTGAGGGCATGTCAGGAAGCCAGGTTGTGGTCGGTCCAGCTCTGGGTCCGGGAGCCCGAGAGAGCTAAGACAGAGCGAGGCTGACAGTGGGAGGGGAGCAGGTGCAGGGAGCAGGTGGGACAGCTCCTCCGGGAAGCCGCTGCAGAGGGAGAAGGAAGAGAGGGCAGCAGCCAGAGGAGTGAAAGTGGTCAGGGGCTGTGTGTGTGTGTGTGTGTGTGCGTGTGTGTGTGTGTGTGTGTGTGTGTGTTCGGTTTATTTGCTAATGGAAACAACCCAGTAGCCGGAAGAAACGGATGACACGGGCTCAAGGGAGAATTTCAGGACCGAGCTGCGAAGAGGGCAGGGGGAATGTGACCGAGCGCCACATGAGCGTCCCTCTTTGCAGTCACACTTCCTCTCCTTCTCCGTGCGGGCAGGCACCGCTGCTGGCTCAGGAGTCGCGTCCCTACCTGACACGGCCTGAGCAAGGCGTCGTCTCAGGTAAGAGGGACTTTGAGTGTCCGATGTTAACCCACGTTGCCCGCCTGTACTCACCCGCCCATCTTACAAACTCACCTACGCTCTTCTCATTGGAAAGCCATAGACCCAAACTGTCCCCCTCTGCCTGCCTTTCTTCAAAATCCTGCCTTTATCCCCATTCTCCTGGGAGAAGGAAGGTCCCCATGTTTTCCAAGGGGGCACATTTAGCAGCCATCACGCCCCCACTTGCTTTCTGGGCTCCCCTGCCGGTCAGCAGTGGCCGGGGGCTCCCTGCACCTGCTCGGGCCCACCTGTGGCTACCACCTCTGCAGACTCTGAGCTCCACATGGCTGGACGTTCAACTCCCCTGCCTGACGACCGACACCCCTTGATGACTCATCTTTATGTGGCCAGTGGTAACCAGGCTCCCAAAGGCCTCTCTTGCCCTCCCAGGTGATCCCCAAATTCCTGTCTCCCCGCCGAGAGAGGAGTTGGGGGACCAGGAACCCTGCCCAGCCCAAATCCAACCCATCAGGCCAAACTGAGCCCAAGTTATGCATAGCTTTCCTTTCCTGAAAACCTTCATACTTTCTCTAAAAAGTAGAGTCATGTGTTTGTGAGGGGACTCTACGCCACGAGGCTACAAACTGATGCCTCTAACTCCTTCGGGAATATTCACTCTGGGCTCATCCCGGGAACACTCTCCTCCTCGCCTTCCCCTGTTCCCCACGGAGCCTCCACTGCAGAGGTCTCAGCCCTGTGCTGCCTGGCACACCCCTGCAGGCTCGGTTCTCTCCACCTGCCCTCCCCACCCGCCGCGCCCCAGCCCCGGCCATGGGACAGCTCTTCGGTGGTCCTGGCCCACCCAGCCCCCTGGGGCCCCCACTGCATCCTCTGACCAGACGCTGACCTCAGGTGCTGCACCCACTTCTGCTCCCTGGGGACTTGCGGGAGGAGCTGAGCCCTGGCCGGAGGGGTGGGAGAGGATTCTCCTCTCGGGGCCAGTTTTCCTTTCCCCCCTGAGAGGTCAGCCCCTCCCTGCCTCCCACCACAGACCCTTCCCCACAACCAGGGAGCTGGGCTGGTCACAGGGCAGGGGCGAGCCAGGTTGCATGCTGCGTTTCCACTAATTACCTGGATAACAGCAGCAGCTGAGAAGGGAGACACAGAGGCGGAGACAGGGAGAGACGCACGGTGCTACGTGGCATTGTGACTACCGCACGCTGCACGCCTGTGCATCCTCCAAGAGTTTCCATCTCTGGCTGCTGGAGGAGGCTGGCCTTGGGGCAGAGGTCTCCCACCCTGCGAGTGGGGGCCCTCACAACAGGTGGTGGGCAAGACCGAGCAGGTGGCCGGGTGGAGACACCTGAGCATCCTCCTTCTGGGCTTATCTTATCTTCAAAAAAATTTTAGATACTGTTTTGCTCCTGGCATAGGAATCTCTATTCCTTCCAGTCCCGGAACCAAAATAAGAGAGACAAGTTTCCTTGGCAACCAAGGAAACATCTCAAGAGACCGGTTATATTGTTGTGAAGTGTTTTGAAATCTTATCAATGGTTTCCAGGGAAACCCAGGGTGATGAATAGAGGCCTTGCTAGGTATGTTTGAGAATCAGCGTGGGGAACGCATTTGCATTCACACTATGTGAGTATTCAGCTATTTATTAAGGGAGAAAAATATATTTCACTCTCATCTGACACTTTAATTTTATTGCTAGTTCAGCTTACCGTAAAGTAACTCCTCGGGGAGGTCAGTGTTATTTGAATCATAATTTTAAAAATTACACAAAGTTTTAAAACTATGGAATTTGTGAATCCCACGAGCATCAACATTTTAATTAATATTATGTATTACGCTCAGGGAGAATAAAGATTTAAAGTTGCAGCTGAGCTGCCAAACTGCGGTAGGAACAGTTTGTAAATCAAACAGCAGTGGTGTCCTGAGGAGAGGTGGCCCAATGACAAAGAGGCTCAGTGGGGAAACGGACAGAACCCAGATGTGTCATTGCGGGTTATCCTCACGGCGGCTCTGACTCAGTCTCTCCTACCTGTTCCACAGTCAGAAAACAGCTGGCAATTCTGAATGGCCAGTGGACACTAGGCTTTCATCTTTTTTTGTTTTCGTTTTTGGTGTTTTGTTTTGTTTTAATCTACTGCGGTCATTAGGTGCTTCTGTGTTCCTTTAGCAGGCGATATTTTTCTTTTCCTGGTTGATCTATGATCATATCTCAGGGGTCCATCTTTGCCCTTATTTATGGTGTGACTATTTAGGAAGTCTCCCTAGCCCTCTACAAGAACAGTGAAGGATAATGAAAGTGTCATCATCCTCTAAGTCAAATTTTATATCACTACATCTCTTGAGATGTATCTTCTCTTTAATTGAAATTAAAATTTGCATTTTAACACCTTGAGTATTATTTCCCATTGTTATGGTGCTCTATACGTTCCTTGGATAAGGGGGCACTCTTCTATTTAACTTGGCTTTTGTTTTTGGAATCAAATACAATTGACTACAAGCAGAAACAGATGAACCTAATTATATATCAAATTGACTTTATAACCACATGGGAAAATAACAATTCAAGTAACTTTTGAAAAGTTTACTCTGTGCGCCTTCCGGTGGGATATATTTTGAGGGCAAAAGAAATGTTGAAATTTACTTAATAGGTTTGCTTTCAGTAGTGATATTGGTACAGTAGTTACAGAACTATTTTGTCTGTATTGTAGGATTGGCAAATGAATAAATATGTGGACGTTGGAAACCTGGGTTCTTGCTGTAATAGGAGAGAAATAAACTAATACAAGGTGTGGGAATGTGAGCGTCCCACTGATGTTGGGCTGAAGGTAGGAGGTAAAGGTGTCATCATATGAACTCATGATTTAAAACATGTGTTTATATCTCTGCCCAATGAAAGGCTATAGAAACAATGGCGCAGTGGCAGCAATGAGCACACCAGGCACATAGACCTTGGTTTCTAAACACCAGAGTCCACCAGAGGGAAAAATGGTGATTCCGGCCCTGGAGCAGGGAAAATACCAGGTCAGTCTGAAACAGCTTTTAGTGTTAGAAAGGAGGAAGTGCCCAAAGAGTAACTGGGGCGTGTGAAAATAGCTGCCTTAAAGCCACTGGACAAGTTTGGGATAATTTGAGTGTTTTTGAAAAATGGAGTATAGCATATTGTATTTTTTAAAAACATTTTACAGATTCAAAATAATACTTTAAAAATGTGTTAGGGGAGCAGGTCTGCTTTATAGAATAATGCCAGCTAATAAATAGAGAAGAAACAATAGAATTAGCAAAAGCACCTTTTTGTAACCACCAATGTAATAATATATTCAGGGAAGAGTCATATGGATGCAGTGGGCAGAAGGCTATTGGGGAAGGGGATGGTCATATGGGCTCAGAATGTCCCTCCATGGCTTATCTGCTAAGGGGAATGTATGTTTACAAGTGGTGACTTAGCGTCACCCAGGATGGGACAAACTCACATGTGTCTTGTGTGCTTCCCGACGGCACGCACGATCCACACAATCCACACAGCATCATCCATGGGGAGTTCCTGCGGAAATGTTTATCCTGAAATCTGTCGTGAGAAAACAGTGACACAGACCCAATCCAAATTATGAGGCATTAAAATAAAGAGAGAGCCTGGTCTGGACTCCCTGAAAACATAAGTTGTGAAAGATAAAAAGCACGGACTGCTTTAGATTAGAGAAGGTGAAAGCCGTGCCAACCAAAGCGATTCACGGTGCTTGATTGAATCATGGATTTAAAAAAATCTATGAAGGATATAATTGTGCTAACTGGGAAAATTTGAAAATAGATTGAATATTAAATAATACTATCTTAAAGGTAAACTTCTTGGGTGGGGTAGTGGCATGATTGTTATATAAGAAAATGTTCTTATTCTCAGTATTTAAGAGTGTAGAGTTAGGTAACATGCAACTTCCTTCCAAATAGCTCCAGCCTCCAACATTAAATTGCTCTGGGGTTATATATGTACATAGATAAAAATAATACATTATAATGCATATTATGATATTATATATCATATATAAATAGTATACCCACATACATATATAATAATACAAGTACACACATATGTGTGTATATTAATACTTATATATGCATATATATACACATGTAATATGTATACATAAACATATGTATTATGTGACTATATAAACGTATATTATATTATAATATAATTTTATATACTATAAATGTTTATATCTACTATAAAGCATAAATATACATATGGATTAGTATATATACATAATATATGTATATGAATATAGTACATACATATACTATATGTAGCAATATATTATGATCTGTCATATATGTATCTATAGAGGAAGAGAAGGAGCAAATGAAGGGAAATGTTAATTGATGAATCAGCACGTAGATGTGAAGAGACTCCAGATGCTCATTGCCCTATTCTTTTAACCTTTCTATAAGTTTTAAAAATTTCAGTATGAACATCTGGGGAAAAGTAGAGAATGCTTTCGTCTTCCTGCCTGCCACATCTCCTACAGGTCAGACTTGAGAAAATTCCTGCATGGTTCCGATTTTTGGCCCAGGAGGCTGAGAAAGCAGAGAAGTTTCCAGGTGTGGCCTGAGCCTGCCTCCCCTGCTCTGGGCTCAACCATCCCCTGTGACAGGTGCCCAGTAGAGTCTGGCAGGTGAGGAGGCCAGGTGTGTGTCTAAGGCAGGGGCTTGGCTGAAGAAGAGACGGAGGGGTGCAGAGTAAGAGGTAGGGGCTCACCCAGTTGATTCCTCTCTCAGCAGAAAGAACAAACTTGGACTTCCCCATCCTGAGAATCTCTGAAAAACAGGAACTCTGTCCTGACTCATATGCTTCCAGGGCTTATCCCTGACAGCCATCTCGTGGAATGGTTATTTTTCAAAATCGTGTCTGGCACTCAAGTTCAACAGCATGGAGGGTCAGTGGCCAGGCTATTGGGTCAGTGTGAAGTAAGGGCTTCCAGAGCAAATACGTTCGCCGTTGGCCAGCATTCGGCCAGAGGGTGGGCACAGCACAGCGGAGGGCGGGCTTCGTCTTACACACCCCCAGGAAGGCACCTGCGGCAAAGGAGCAGGGCCTGGAACATAGGCAGCGAGTGGCTTTGCAGGGAGCTACAGTCTGTCCACTCCAGGAGCAACCACCGAGCCCAGCCATTTGCCCTGGAGTGCGAGGAGAGGGGGCCCTCTCTGAGAAGCCTCAGCAGGCAGCTTCCAGGCCCACTCAAAACCCCACCACTACTCCTTTCCGTTTGCTTAGGACTCTGTGTTGGCAGGAAAGGGGCAAGATCTGGACACATAGTTGTTGAAGGCCGTGCACCTTCCTCGGGTTCAATAATTTTGCAAAGACTTGGACTTCCTATGTCGTTCATGAGCACACACTCCTTTCTCCTCCCTCGCAACCCCCAGGATGAGCAGCAAAAGCCCCTCACGTTTGCCGCTGTGGCTGCATGTCGAGGTCAGGCGAATGAGGGGCTCGGGGCCCCCACCCCACAAGGAACACTGGCCTTGGAGACGGGTCAGGTTCTAGTCTCAGCTCCAGAGTGACCTTGGTTGGACAAGCTTTTATTTAATCACCGGTGCCTTAGCTTCTCGTGTGGGATGAACACTGTTATCCGCCCTTTGGGGTGATTATGAGCACGAAATGAAATTAAAAGTGTGTGGAAGAGTTTGCAATTGCTCCCTCCTCTGTAGCCAGGCTGGAGTGAAAGCCTGCCCCTGGCAAAAGCGACAGTTAAGCAGACGGAATTTCCCTGTAGTTTGAAGCCTTGCAAGAACCCACTGGGACTTGGGGATAATTGCAAGTATTCTTCCGCCGCGGGAACCAGAGTGACGTGACATAAACAAGGAAAAGTGTCCTCTGGGTGAGGTGTTGGCAGCCGCCGGGCAGGCTGGCAGGCCCTGCCGTCTTTGCCGGGGCCCTGGCTGTTCCGTAGCCAGGCACTGCTCCCTGGGGACGCGCTCCTGCCTGGGCACGAGGCATGTGGATGCGTCACTAGAGATCCACCCATGGCACTAAAAAAACAAATACTGCTATTTAAAAAAAGCACAGCTTCCTCCCTCCAAAGTCTCCATTTCTCATTTCAGAAAGCCAGCGCCAACGTCAGTGGAGACACGGTATGTCCATGGACGGCATCACGAGGTTCTGCGGCTGCGCCAGCGCGGCTCTCTAGACCCTGGGGTAGAGCTGGGAGAATCCACACGCTGGACATCATTAGCCACGGAGGCAGCAAACTTCAGGGAGTTCCCAAAAGACAAGGAGGAAGAGTTTGGGAACATGTCAAAAGCCAGCTGGAAGTGACATTGGGGAACAAGGCAGAGGGGATTTTAAATTAATCAACAGGAAACTAATTGATTGCATCAGGCCGTGTTGGAGCAAGGAGGGTGCTGGACACAGGGGGAAACCTAGACACAAACATTGGCAGAGCCCTCGCCAGTCCCGCTGGGGCCGAAGGGAGCTTGACTGAGGGGTTTCTTGCGGTCAAGTGTCCTTGCTCCTCACTCTAAGCTGAGAGGAGCACCCCAAGACCAGCCTTCCCATTCTCTGTGAATCAAGCAGGGCTGTCATCCAGCTGCCCTGGAAGCCAGCCTATGGAAGGGGAATGTGCCCGAGAGCAGTGTCCCACCATCCTGTCCCTTCAACAGTTGCACCTCTCCTTATTGATGGATACATCAGCGTCAGGTTTATACATCAGTCTCTGTGAGTCTGGTGAACTTGCATCTGTCCTTGAAAGTCAGAACTACCATCAGGGTCGCAGCAGAATCAGGTCTCTGGGAACCAGAACTGGGCTGCAGAGAATTCACTCAGGTCGGAGCCCCCCAGGGGCACCTGCTTGTGTGGCCAGCTTGCCCTGAAGCTCAGTGTATGTGGTCACAGAAGAATCATTGTTAAAGAATGACTGGTAACATTTCCAATTATTTCTGTTAATATCTATGCTTTTTCTTTGCTACCTGTATCTATTCTCCCTTTTATTTTTACTGTAAGCACAAATAAAATGTTCAATAAACACCGGTTTATTTCATAAACAGGTGGGCAAAGAATAGGCTCAATATTTTTGACCTTAATGAATAAATATCTATGAGGACAAAAGGCAGACTGTACGTGCAGGCACCGTAAGAGAAACACGTGTTATGAATCTAAGGGGGTTGCAAATTGCGCAGGAAGGGCTAGAGCCGGGCATGGGAAGCCCGGGGTCATCTGGGGAGAAACTGTCTTTCGCCTTTACTTCAGTCTTGCTCCTTAGCAGGGACTGGCCTTCTCTGTTCCTTAGTCCTCATGGTGTATAGAAAGAGGCTGCCCCCAGCTCCCAAGTTCACGGGTTATAATTTCAGGGAGAAACTGCCCTCTTGCTATTGGTCCCAGACCCAAATTCCCCAGGAAAATGTTCTGAAAGGCTCTCTGGGGGCTGGTACCATCTCTACTGCAGCCAGAGGACATGAGCGTTTGGCACAAGTAAGGTCAGGGCCCACCAGAGTGTGACAGTTTAAAGGGGTCATTCAGAGCAGAACAGACACCCCCAAAATGTGTCTTTCTACCACAAAGTCTTTAAAGCACCTTAAATTCAGTTCGATATCCTTATTAGAGCAATAGAATTAACCACGTTTTCTTTTTCAAAAGGGGAGTCTCTATATGTTTCCAAGCATCACATTTGAGAAAGATTTTCTTCAACAGGAGCTGAAACAAACATTTAGATTGGCTTTTAGGTAACCAGAAAATTGAATCAATGATAGCATCAAATCCCCAAGCATTCTGAGAATCAGGGTTTTATTTTATTATCAAATCCAGATCTATGCAAGCAAAAACCATACTCTTATGGATTGGTAACAGTTGTTCACCCACAATCCCTTAAGCTTTCTAAAATCATTATTTATTATGTTGATAAAAATAATTTATCTGGAGACAAGCATGGTAGAATAGCACAAAGCCATTTTCCTTTAACAGAGAAATACTGTTTCTTCTTAGAGACAAACACAATAGTAAACACAAACATAAGCAGACTGTGCTCGTTGATGACCTGAGTTATTGTCAGGAGGTCGGCTGTCACAGCGGGTCATTGCTGGGAGTCAGATGACAGTAACTAGAGCTGAGAGACAACTGTGAGCTCCAGAGCCAGGTGTGAAGCATCAAAGTAAAGCCTATGAAACTGGGGACAGGAAAGCGGACTTTTCTTCCCTTGTCTTTTGTAAAAATCTCTTGGAGGAGGATTTCCCCTCTTGGAAGAGCATTTGTGGAGCCGGATCACAAACACACACAGGCACCTGCGGAATAAATAAATAGGTCGCTGTGGCATCTGCTTCCTAGGTTTGGGATTTGTTGATTTAACCCTATAGTTGTGCCTCCTGGTGATTGTTCATCAATTAAGTGCTCTAGAAACAAAAGAACTTGCTATTCTTTAATCACGGGATTTTCAGAACATCAAAGCGGACAAAGAAGTTTCTAGAAGCTCTTTGATTCTAACCCATCTTCCTCTCCTTCAGGGCATCCACCATGGGATGAGGCTAACGGTCGGTTAGCCCGGGGAGGAAGGGCCTGAGAAGCAAAGAAGAAGAGTCTAGAAGTTTCATGGACAATGTCACCAGCCAATGTGGTGGATGAAGGTTTTTGGAAACAAGAGCTTTGGGCAAGCTCGAGAGATGTCTCCGCCAGCGTTTGGCAGCGGCGTGTGGAAGATGTAAAATGGAATCACATTCCGAGCATGCCATTGCTGGTGGAGAGTAAATAAATTCAGTGAAGCCAGGTTCAAAGAGGGATCTGTGTCATGCCCGAATGAAATAGGGTTAAGCAGTGGTGAAATATACAAAGGTCAACTTGGAGAGTTTTACAAATTTGTGTGCAGAAGTTTTGCTCAGACATCACATAAGAATTGAACTAAAGAGAATTATTATAAAGAATTGCTATTGAACATAAATGGGGTGGCAGGCAGAATGCTAAGGTGGCCTCGGAGATTCCTGCCCCCGTGTATATACACCTTGTGCCTTCCCCTTGAGTGCCACCTGGGAATGGGAGGACACAGCACTCCTCGGATTAGGTTTTGTTACGTGGCTGGGGTGATGGGGGGTCACTCCTGTGATTACGTTATGGAATATAAGGCTCCCAGACCGGCTGGCTGGCCTCGAAGATCAACCACACAGCTGCGCGGTGAGCTACGCTGTCCTGGGAGGGCCGCATGGCTGGGATGCGAGGGAGGCTGTAGGTGCTGGGAGTGACCCCCAGCTTGCAGCCAGCAATAAAATGGGGGTCTCAGTGCTACAGCCCTGCGCCTCTGGATTCTGCCAACAGTCGCACGAACTTGGAGGACCCTGAGGCTTAGGTGAAAGCCACTGTCCCTACACCTTGAGCTCAGACTGGTGAGACCCTGAGCAGAGCACCCATTTAACCTATCTGGAGACTCCTGACTCATAGCAGCTGGGAGATAGTATATTTGTGATGCTATAAGCCACTGAGTTTGTGCCAATGCATTACACGGCCGTGGAAAGCGAATACAGATCATATCAGAAAATCAGTATAATTGATCTCAGGCAGTTTCTAAAATAAATTAAAATTTTATGCATCTGTTATGGCATAGAGGATCTCTGCTGGTGGATGAGGAACTCGAGAGACCTGAATGCATCGTTTAGAAGAAGGAGCACTGGGATGGGAGTCCAAGCCCGTGGCCTGGCCCCGCTCTTTGCTGCAGGGCTAACGGGGCCGGTAACGTCAGTGTTAGTGTTAGGCCTTGTTCACTGGGGAGACGCAGCAAAATTGCTCCTCAAGTTTCCTGTTAGTTTTAAAACACTATGCAAATAATTCCCAAGTTTGTCTCTTTCATTCTAAAGGCAATCGATACCAACATTCACTTCCCTGCTTGAACACTTGCAGTCGTTGGCTTCCCAGGTTTATTTTTATAAGTCCTAGTGACGTGGTCTTGTCAATGTCTCTGTCTTTTCTCTCTCCACTCTCACTTAAGCCAGCTAAGCTAACGGCCTGGGAGGGTCCCCCTCACACACCTGTGCATCCGCCACTGGGCCATGCCCAGAGCTAGTGGCCTGGGACTAGCTACCGAACCGCTCTGTGCCTCACCTTCTCCTCTGTGAAAGCAGGTGACAACGCTGTCTTATTATAGGATCCTTCATTCCTTCCCCAAACACTTACTAAGGACTTACCCAGTGTCGGCCGCTCTTTGGGTGCTGGGGATACAGTAAAGAACAAACTGCACAAAATTGCCGCCCCCTGGGCTTATGTTCTATGTAAAGCGGTCCACAAGGCCTCGTTGAGAAGGTGAAATCTGTGACAAGATGGGAACGAAGTGAGGTCGGGATCGTGCAGACACCTGGGTGGGAGCACCCAGGACAGGGCACACGGGGGCTGAGGCCAGGCTGTGCGTGGCTGGCTGGAGGCGCAGTGGGAGGAGGCTGGGCAGGCCGAGGGCAGCAAGAAGCCGTGGTGATTTCCCGGGAAACGGCGTAGCTCTGTGCTGGGCACAGGCAGGCACTGGACAATTGTCCTCGGCAGAGTGCTTATAATTTAAAAGGCCGGAGTCCATGCATGACTTACTCTGTTGAGAGATAGTTTTAATGTTCAAAGGAGGATAAGACAGCTTTGCCAAATCACAGGATGTAGTTCAGTCCTAAGCCATCATTGAAAGGCTATCATCAATGCCACTGGCTTGCTGTGCAACTCTGAGAAAGTCACTCTGCCCCTCTGAGCCTTTCTCATGTGTGTGAGAATTGGATTTAGTCAGCGATTTTCAACCTGGACATTTGGGCCTCTAGAGGGTCCATAAGGGAAGTAATGCAGGCAAGAGCCCAGTGATCTATGTTGAAAAGAGCCATTGTCACTCCAAGGCAGTTGACCTAGCTCAAGGTGAAGCAAAAACCATATGTCCAGAGCTTCTGCTCCGCCCGCTATGGTTGAGATGGGGGACCAGAGTAAAGGCGCTATGTTGGGAAGGTGCGGTGAGGAGCTCTCATGCCCTGCAGAGCTTCAGATACAGTCTGGGGATGAGGGAGACATCGTTACACCCTGCACAGGGCTGCAGACCATGCTCCCTTGCGGGGGAGAGAAACCGGTAGTTCATGCTGCCTTTAGACAAACGTTTCTCTTCCTTAATGGGAACTCTAGACTATCTCTGAGTTCTGCCTTTCTGAGAGGGGTGTGTGTGTATGTGCATGTGTAGGTATGCTATGTGTGTATTCGTATGTGTGTGAGCATGTGTATTTTTGCATATGTGTATGTGTGTGTTATGTGTTATGGGCGTGTACATGCATGGGTAGATGTGTGCGTGCACGTGTGCGCGTGCATGTGCACACATGTGTGTGTTGTGGATATGTATGGGTGTGGATGTGAGCATGTGTGTGTGTGTGTGGTATGTGTACGTGCATGCATGGTGTGTGTTCGTTCCTCTAGTTGCCCACAAAGGACCAGGAACCAGAGGGAGATGGAGAGGGTCTTGGCAAACCTCCAAGGAGACTGGCCCTGGAGGCCCCGGCCGGGGAGTGGCCGTGCAGCAGGAAGATGCCTCGGTGGATTCCTGGGTGTGTAGCTCAGACTCTGGGACAGGTCTGGCTGATCCGGGCCTGTCCTGTCCCACAGGTGCAGGGAGGGAAGCTGCCCTAGGGCAATCCCAGCCCCAGAGGGTGGGAAGCGACACATCCCTAAAAAAGGGGGCAGTCTGAAAGGCAGAAGAGAGACTCCTTAAACTCCGTGAGGGCTAACCCATTTTTATTCTTTTCCTGGACTCTGGGGAGAGTTAGTTATATTTGGAATCCAGGTGGAAGTGCTTTTCCATATTAAAAAGTCATCGCAGCACATAAAGTCTGCCACACGTGCACGGCCCAGTGCCTGTGATGTGGTGGGATGTGGCGAGATCCGCCCTCCCACGTTCATTCATTCCTTCAGCACGTGTCATGGAGTGCCTACTGCACACCACGCTCTCCTCACTGAGGGCTGCAATCTCCACCAATCAATCGAGTGGCTCCAAGGAGACCACCCCAGAGCTCCAGGCACCCGGCAGGGGCTGAGCTGGGGTGGGAGGGGTGGGAGAAGGGGCAACCGAAGAGCAGCCGCAGGTGGCAGAGCAGTGGGACCCGCCCTGACACTCCGGGAGACAGCGGCATGGACCAGGGCAGCACGCGCCCTGCACGTAATTCAAATAAGGACAGCCCAGTGTCAACAGCTTCAATGTGGCGTCTTGGTTGGTTTTGGCTGGAATCCTATCAACTCCCTAGCACTGGTTACATGATCTTCAGCTGTGTGGCTGAGGAATTAAAAATGGAAGAATAGGTATTCCTTAGTAAGAACACGTTTGCAGTGGAGGCTCTTTCCAAAAGGAGGCTGATGATAAAGGGACTTGGGGACGTCAGGGCCAGCGAGGCTCTTAGGTCCCCCAGCCCAGCCGCCCCGTCCTCCAGCCTCAGGAAGAGCGGTCTGCTCTCCCAGCCCAGCCCACCATCTCTGAAAACGCTTCTTGGTCCTGATACAGATGCTGTCCGTGGGCCGAGGTACCGCTTTTGCCTGGAGGGCTTAGCTCCCGGGAGAGAAGCGGAAACCACGCTGAAGGACACAGCGCCGGACCGCGCGGGAGCGGCCAGCGCGCAGGGAACGCAGCTCTCTGGCCTTTAAATCCTGGTTTCCGCAGCGACTGGAGTCTGGGAAGGAAAAAGGAGAGACATTGCTTCTAAACATCCTGCTCCTCTGACTTCTCAACTTTCCCAAAGAGGAAGAGACTGAGAGTCCACTAGGGAGATGCTGGCATCACCGGGGAGTTGAGACCCGTTAGCAGGCGGTGGGGAATTGGAGGGACCCATTTCTGTCCCCAGGGACATTGCCACCTGCATTCGTGTTTCCTGGAAGATGCTGCAGGCTGAATCCTCTAGCCAGGAACACGATGTCCCATCTGGGAATGTTGAGGAGCTCAAGTAGGAAGTTACTGTGCCAGAGAATTGCCCCAGGCTAGTGTTCTCTCTCGGGATTTTTTTCTCCGGTTTTTAAAAATTCTGTTTTACACTGGACTGATAAACAGGGAGAAGAAGATTGAATCATGGCCTTTCAAATGACTTTAAACAGCCGCAGAAATATGGGAGCCAGTTTCAGCTGCTGCTTGGGCCCCGGGCAAGGGAAGATAACATTTCAGCCCATACACGCTGAAGTTTGGGCTTTGCTGATAAGTGTTTCTATTTAAGGGAAGGGGACGTGGAGGAAGCCAGCAGTTAGGGATGGAGGAGGAAGATTGTAGTAGAGCAGGAAACGCACTTCCGACGAGGCCGCCTGTGTGTGCGGCTCCCCGGGCTGCCCTTGGGACTCCAGGAGCCAGCAGACAGCCAGGAGGAGGGCCACCAGCTGCCACCCCAGCCCAGCGATGCGCTGCCCAGGAGCAAACTCACAGCGCTTCGGCTTTCTGAACTTGCATTATCTGAATCCAATGTGCTAGCTTTTTTTTCTCCTTCTCTTTCTTTTTTAAATTGCTTTTCCAAAGACATTTTTCCTCCATGAACCACTGGCTGATATTCTACTACTAAACTTTTATTTAGTCTTTTCCTAACTTTTTCTTTCTTTACCATCCTTTGAATGATCCACATCCTGGGTGCCCCAAATCCTCCACACAGCACACGTCGGTCTACATGAAATGTAAGAATCACAGCCATGTGCTGGGGACCCCTAGTTTGAGACCCCGAGCTCCACAGCTAGCGCCCCTTCCCTGGTTCTCGGGCAGGGTCTTTATTTGAACCCCAGTATCTCAGGTGAGACAATCGGGCCCCAGAGATGTATATCCCACAGCTAGTTGGTGGTAAAGGGTGAAGTCCTCTTCTAAGCAACATTTCTAAAGGGGGTGTCCACAGACCACCTGCATCAGAATTCCCAGGGGTCCTAATGAAGCCCAGGAATTTGCATGTTCAATGAATTCCCAAGGTGATTTTTAAATGAAGTCTGAGTCAGCATCCTAATGGTCATGCAACAGTTAAACAACAGCCCCGCACACCCGACAGGCGAACAGCTTTCAGCTCCAACAGCAGTGAGTGTGCAGGTGGGATTGTGGTGGCCACCGACACTGAGAAGTGGGTCATCTCCCTGGACTAAGTGGCATTCGAAAAACAACTTCTTTAAACAGGTGAAACAAACATGCCCATGGACTAAATCATAAAGGTACAAAAGAGAAAACAGCGAGAAGAAGTCTGCCTGCCCCCTTCTCTGGGCAGCCGCCTTCCCTCTCCGGAGGCAGCCACGACTGCTAGAATCTGCATAGGAGAAAAGACTTTCGAAAATTGGGGAAAATCGTGCAGGCCATGTTCAACCTGGAAATAGTATTTTTATCATCTAAAGACAGTGAGGTCCACAAAATCTCCCCCCAACCCACCTGGCAGAACGCCCTCCCGAGACGGCCACGCCGTGATCCACAGAACCTGCGAGTATGTGGCAGTGCATGGCAGGAGGGACTTTGCAGATGTGGTTAGGACCCTAAAATAGGGAGGCTTTCCCGGATGATATGAGTGAGCCCAGTCTAATCGCATGAGCCCTTACAGTGATAGGGAAAAGCCCCCGCCCGGGGGCCCTGAGGCGCCGATTGGATACACGTGAAGCTTATATTACTAATGACAGGGAAAGCCCCTGCCCGTGATTGGCTACATGTGAGGCTTACGGCTGATCCTACTAATCCCACTGTTAATTGGATATCGGTTGTGTGAAACCCCAAGCAGTGTATAAAACTGGAGAGAAATAAGGAAGCGGGGCTCAGGATTTGGTGGCATGCCCCTCTGAGCCCGCCGGCGAGATAAAGGCTGATTCTCCAACCCTCTGTGTGCCGCTCGGTTCTTTCCCTGGTCAATCGCTGTAACACTTGCCGCAACAACAGGGGAGAAAATACAATTTCTTTTCTTTCGCATTTTTGGGTTCTAAGTTGAGATACTTTGCTGAAAACAAAAGTCAAATTAACAAAAGAAGAAATGAGCAGAAGTTTATCGCCACAAGCTGTACCATCGGGGCAGCGTGGAGAAGCCTCAGTTCACACGTGTTTCTCTCTCAGGACAGTGGCTGAGGGGCCTTGCCTAGACAGTATTTAACAAAGAGCCATAAATCCTGCGTGGTGACAAGACAAAGGAGAGAGCAGCTCTAATCTTGTAAAAGGCGGGAAAATGTGGAAAGACAATGAAATCTGTTCCTAGATTCTTCTGGTGCCTTCTCTAGGCCGTTAAGCAAGTGACGTCTCCAGTGAGGAAGGATTTATGTCCTGCCGTCGTGTAGACAGAGGCATTTGCAGTGTCTTAAACTTAACAGTCCTCAATAGTTGGGGCAGAAATATTTCAGTTTCCTTCACCCTTAAAAGCAGAGAACTTTCTCCAGCTGCAGCTCAAAGACGCTGCGTGGAGGAGTTTGGAGGACTTGGAGCGTGAGAGGCACTGACCTGCCGTGGCTGGGGGGAAGCCACGTGGGGAGGAGGAGAAGGCACGTGGCCGCCCCCTGGACACTGAAAACGCAGAGAACACCCTGCCCAGGAGCAAAGACTGGCCCCGCAGAGGCAGCAGGGAAACCGAGACCTCAGTCCCACGGCTGCAGGGAGCTGGACCCTCCACCAACCTGGGCGGGCTTGGAAGCCCACTTGTCCACAGAGCTGCAGGAAGGAGCTCAGCCTGCTGACACCTTGCTTTTAGGCTTGTGACATTCTGAATACCGCTGTCCTCGGCCTTCTGACCTACAGAACCACGAGATAGTAATAATAAATGGGTGTTGTTTGAACCCCCGAGTTTGTGCTGCAGGATGGGCAGGTGCACACGGCATGTGCAGAGGTCTGTCCATGGGAGAGTGGCCTTGGCCGTGAGTTGTCACAGCGCCAGCCTGTCACTCCCAGAGGCAGATCCAGCCTCGCCTGCTGGTCAGTGGGGATGACAGAATTTCCACGGTGTTTCTGGGGAGGGGCGAGGAGTAGAGCAGGGTGTGGGTGGAAGGGTTGGGCGCTCATGTGCCTGAAGCTGGGCTTGAGCAAGCTCTGCTTCCAGCTGTGCTCGGTCAGACCGGACCTTGCTTGGGGAGGGGGCGCTGACGGAGCGGGAGTGTGGTCGGCTCCCACCCAGCCTTTCCCCACACAAACTGCAATCTCGCCTGTCCCGGCCGTGGCTGCTGCTGTTGCTGTTGTCCTTGTCGTGGCTCTCCCCACACGTGTGCGGGAGAGCCCTTAGCTTGTTCAGACGATGGGCTTTGGAACGGATTTTAATTCTACCTGGGCCACTTAACCAAGTCCTTAAGCGCCGGTGACCTCACGTGTAAAATGGGGTGATTATAGAATAGGATGCATTTCACAGGGCTGGGCGAGGACCCTGAAGAACACCTGTTTGTAAGGCACGGCACCTGGAGCCCGGAGATGGCAGGCACATGGGGACACACGATTCCTAGCACACAGCTGATGCCTTTGTGCCGGCGTGTGGTCTTCCACGGACCACAGATGCTTTCACGTGACTTGGGGGCACGGCTGGTCCAGAGCGTTCTAGGAGCGCCCTTGCAGCCTGGCCTTGGAAGCCCAAATCCAGCCCTCACCCCTATAGGCGTAGGCGGCTTCATCTTCCTATTAAAGTGTTTTTTTTTTTTAAAAAAAAGTCCTGTCTTCTGCCTCTGTTTAGAGGGACCCCAGGGGAGGAGCTGCACTGGGCACTGGGGGCACGCTGGCGGCCTCCAGCCGGAGCCCCGTCTCCGGGGCAGCAGGGGGGAGCCCTGCCCCCCATGCAACGTGCTGCCGGGAGTTTCACAGGGCGGGGGGCAGCCTCGCAGTGGTGACGTCCAGTAGGGATTTAAATAAGTTAACAATCTCTCTCCCCAACTCCACTAGGAATGAGGCACCCCCCCCTTCCTTTCTGGGCTGGGATCTGAAAGTTATCCCGACAGCCAACAGCTGCAGTTGGGAGCTGGTTGGAGCCTTTGGTTGGAAAACGAGTGCCACCTGCTGGCCCCGAAGCCCACGTTTTGGGTCAGTTTCTGTGCTGAGGGACAGGGCTCTGAGAGTCCCCCAACCGTCTAGTTCTCAGGCTAGGCGGCTGATCGAGTCTGCCTTTGGCATAGGCAAGAGGAGCCCCCTCCTTTGGCACCACTCTGTAGAGGGGTGCAGTTATTACAGACGCTCCCTCCCAATGAACGTGTTGAAGACCACACAGGCTCCCCCTTTTGCAGCACCTGGCTCCGGCACAGAGTCACCCTAAACTCTAAACATCTGTTCTGGTGACAACCACCGTGCAGGTCCCAGGGAAATGTTTCTCAATAGGTCTGTGGCCTCGAGACCAAAGGTGGCTTTGTCCAAAAGCTGGGAAGCTTTGCAGATTGCGCAACTGCAGCTCTCAGAGATGGTCGCCGCACTGTGACCATTTAGGAGAGAGAAGACACAAAATAGTCCACTTGTCAAAGTCTTCCTTGCAGACAGCAGGGAGGCAACTGATTCTTGCGTAACCAATTGTCACTTCCCAGTAGTGCAGGCAACCATGTTCCGTCAGCGATCCCCAAAACACGGATAGACAGAGTACTCAGAACACTTGGACCTAGTGCCTGAGGAGCATTTTTGGATATTAAACGATTTGTGTCACTTTCACATTTGTATACGCATAGGTCTAGATATAACGTGTGTGGCACTAAAGCCAGTTCTTTATATTTCTCTATGAATCTTGATATTGCTTTAATGGCTAGTGGAAATCATTAGCGATGATGATTTAAATGATAAAATTAAAACATTTTATATTATTTTATGCTACAATGATAATACCCTTTACGCAGCCCTATTACAAAGTTTGAGTAAGATATGTAAATTCCTGGCACATTTCCAGGCCTAAGTATTCCTCCAAGAAAACATTTATTGACAATTCTGATTACTATAGATTTAGAAAATCAAAGTTTCTTTAAAATGAAACTAAGAGAAAACAACCTAAGAACCTTAGTGGCTCTAGAAAGTTTGTCTAACTCATTACTATGAATAGAATGTACATTATATGAAATTACTGATTATAACAACATAATTAGTGTTTTTGATGAAATGAAGAAACGATAAAAATGTATGGATAATATGTAAATTATGAATTGTGTATGCTGCTATTTAATTACTTACTCAAACAGCATAGCCTATCCACAGGACATTCAGACACACACAGTAATGATTAAATACAGATATTTTCTTTATATATGTTGCTCAATTTTTGCTGTTATGAAGGTATGTTTTCAAGATAGAGTGCTAGAGCATATTTATTAGAATATATTTGCAATTTAATGTGTACCTTTTAAATACCCGTCTCTCATATCTACCTACGCACACACGTCCGCGCAGTTTGTACCCTTGCCCAAGGCCCCTCCCATGTTAGCGGGAGCCTGTAGTTACTGACTTGTTTTTTACAGTAAAACTTGCTAAGTCGGCTTTAATATTAGACATTCAGTTTTATAAAAATGTTGAGTTAAACACTGAGATGTATTAAAATGTTAGGTTTGGGGCACTATCTCTAAAGGGGACTGTCTGACTTGGGGACGAGGAGGCCAAGGAAGGCCAGCAAGACATTGCATAGCTGACAAGGCCAGGATAAGGGGGTTCAATCAGTGGGGTGTGCCAGAGGGGAGTCCTGTGGGAGGCCGTGAGGAGGTGGCTTGAACTTTGCTACGGGAGCCTTTGCTGAGCTCGGGAAGTCTCAAGGCAGCTTCTGGAAGCTCTTTTCTCAGCAGAAACGTGGAGAGAAGCTGACACCGACGTCTGCCATGCTTCAGCCTCCAAGAGTGCACAGGATGGGGACTCGGCCCCTACCCCAAAGGACTCTTAGGCTCTAGCCCTGCAGAGGAGCACCCCTTCCTGAAACAACGTTCGTTCAGAATCACTTGTTACTAACCAGTATGATGGTGCCTCGAAAAATTAAAGATAGAATTACCCTTATGATCCCGCAATTCCACTTCTGGGAAAATACAGCAAATAATTGAAAGTGGGGTCTCGCACAGATATTTGTACACCCGTGTGCATAGCAGCATTGTTCACAGTAGCGCCCATCCATGAATGGATAAACCCAATGCCGCAGACAATGGAGTAATAGTCGTAAGAAGGAAGGAAGTTCTGACACAGGCCACAACATGGGTGGTCCTTGAGGATGTTATGCTAAATGAAACAAGCCAGTCACAAAAGAACAAATTTGGTACAGTTTCACTTAAATGAGGCACCTAATGTGACAGTCAATTTTATCTGTCACTTACCTGAGTGCAGGGATGCCCAGAGAGCTGGTAGAACGTTATTTTGGGTGCATCTCTGAGGGTGCTTCTGGCAGAGACTAGCATTTGGATAAGTAGACTGAGTAAAGAAGATTGTCCCCAGTGGTGTGGCAGGCAGCATCCCATCCCTGAGGGCTGGAGCAGAAAACAGGAGGAAGGTGAATGTGTCCTCTCTGCTTGAGCTGAGACATCCATCTCTTGCCCTGGGACATTGGAGCTCGTGGTTCCTGGGCTTTGGGACTCAGGCTGGGACGTACACAACCGATGACCTGGTGCCCGGGCTGCAGACTGAGTCACACCAAAGGCTTCTTGCTCTCCAGCTGGCAGGCAGCGGGTTGTGAGGCTTCTCTGCCCCCTAATCACGTGAGCCGATTCCCATAATAAATCCCATCTATTTAATCTATCATCTGTCTATCTTCACGGTTCTGTTTCTCTGGGGAGCACTGACTAGTACACCTGGAACAGTCAAATTCATGGAGATGAATGTAGGATGTTAGATGCCGGGGCTGGGCGAGGGGCCCGGGGTTACTGTTTAATGAGTCCGGAGTTTCACCTTGGGACAAGGAAGAGTTCTGGAGACCGATGCAGGTGACAGGTGCACAACAATGGAATGTACTCGATGCCACCGAGCTCATACTTAGACACGGTTACCGTGGTAAATGTTATGTTATGTATATTTTATCACAATTACAAAAAAAATACTTGCTACTAATTCACACGCTGCTTCATTCTTTCCTTGATCAAAAGGTGTTTTTTACGAGGCCTGGCAGTGATTTGACGGGCAGAGGGGTGAATGGGAAGGGCCCATGCTCTCTGCTCCTACGAGCTGTGACCCTCATGAGGAAGGTAAACTCGAGCAAATAACAAGTGTCCCAGATCTGAAGGTGAGGGATCGAGTGATTTCTCTCCAGGATCTAGAAGTAACCTCGAGGAAAGCCCATTCTGAGAACTTGGACTGGCGTAATTTGCAATCACTGGATCATGGAAGCTGAGGCTGCGAAGGGTCTTCAGATATTGCTCCTTGGATACAAGAGCCCCAAAGTCAGCGCTCGAATCCTGAGACTCTGTTGTCTCAGGGCAGCCTCGTCCCAGAAGTCACACTCTCAGCTTCTTTCTAGAAAGGCATTTCGGGGTGAAGCTGGCATTTCAGTGTAGGCGGCCAGCAATGATTTGTGATCTTAATAAAACCAAGAGTGGCCTTTTACTCCCGGGAGGTGGCAGATATTTTCTGGTGTGCAGGATAAAAATGCAAATGGCTCCTTTACACTCTCTTAAAATAGAAATTTGAGAAACGTATTCGGAAGTTATGGCTAGAGCAAGCTTACCTTAAGCACATCAATCCTCCTGGGACTTTTCAAAATCCTTTACTCATTTCCCCTGAAGTCTAAAAATTATGAAAATTTAGACAGAGGATATGGGACTTACTAAATTAAAAAGGTTCAAAAGGTGACTTTCTTCATGTGACGGTTAATTTTACCTGTCAATTTGTGGGTCGGCACATGGCTGTTCATTTGCATGTGAACTTCTGTGAGCGATCGTTGGGTGGTAATTTTAACATGGTTACTATCTATCAGAAAGTCCTCCATCACGACGTGGTGGTACCAGTGCTGGAAAATATGTGACAATTTGTCCTTGAAACAGAAGTCAGTGGTGATAGATGCTGCTCAGAAGGCCCAGGAAGCACCACGACACACCTTGCAAATTATTTTAAGAGAGGCTACTGAAAAATATTAATGATGATGCTGAAAAAAATAAAAGGAGTATTGAGGTAGTTGAAGTATTACCTTTAAAATATTACGTAATAGGCCAGGCACGGTGGCTCACCCCTGTAATCCTAGCACTCTAGGGGGCCGAGGCGGGAAGACTGCTTGAGGTCAGGAGTTTGAGACCAGCCTGAGCAAGAGCGAGACCCTGTCTCTACTGAAAATAAAAAATTTAGCTGGGTGTGGTGTGGCGTGTGCCTGTAGTCCCGGCTATTTGGGAGGCTGAGGCAGGAGGATTGCTTGAGCTCAGGAGTTTGAGGTTGCTGTGAGCCATGATCACGCCACTGCACTCCAGCCTGGAAGACAGAGCAAGACCCTGTCTCAAAACAAAATGTTATATAATAATGCAAGGGTGATAAAAAATTAAAATAGTATTGGCTCCATGGCAGATGCCATACTTTCCCTGAGTCAGATCCAAGATCTCAGTGGTTGCAGGGAATTTAACAATGGCTTTAGAGAGGAGCGAAGCCTAAGGGAAAGTAGAAACAGTAAGCTGGTTTATATAATGAGGAGCTGACATGTGGGGTCAGGGGAGCAGGAAAGGGAAATGGGTGGGTGTTGGAGAAGTTTTGGGGTTTGTAGAGAGAGAGAGAGAGCAAAAAAAAGAAGAAAAGGAATGTTAAAAAGGATTGCCGTGGTGAGTGCAATGCCCCTAATGTTCTTTGAGAGAGAAGACTGTGGTTGGCATCAGAGTTACTTTGTACAGTTTGGACGACACAGTGGGGAGATGGACCACGTGGGTCACGGAGACATATTCGGGTCTCACGTGGCAGCGCACATCAGCTGAATAGTCACTGAGGCGCGTGTCTATTATTTTATGTGATTGGCCAGAGATGTGAACATGAGGAAGTGTTGGCTGAGCCTGGCTCTCTGGTTTGACACTCAAAGATATTTGGCTCAGTCCTCTCCCTGCCACACTGCCTGCCTGATGCCACAGTCACTGTTCCATATCTGGCCACATCCTCCACCCCTGGCCTGGCCCTCAAGGCCATCCATGACAGGGACCACCTCTCCGGGCCTGCCTCATCTCCCATTGCCCCCCTCACACTGCGGTCCTTCCTGGTGCCCACACGCATGCCGAGCCACCCTCTCCTGAGGCGGGGACTTGCACCTGCTCCTCTGCTTCCAGCCACCCAGCTTCTGTCATCCTTGGTGCAGACTCTGGTGCCTCCGTGAATCTGTCCCAGACACTTTGCTTTTTTCATTCATTCCTGTGGCACTAACTAGCTCAGCCCTTAACTATTGGCGCCTGCCGGGCAGCAGCCCTCAGCCCTGTGTTGCTTGTATTCTTCCCTCATGGACCAGCGCTTGACAAACTCTAAATTACTTCAATTAACTTGTGAAACCCACAATTACTATCATTCAACTCTTACGCCAGGTCAGTTAGCCTCGACAAATTTTAATTGATTTTCATTGAAAATGACATGTACTTTAGAAAGAGGTAATACAAAAGTAAGGTTTCTGTCAATATCTATTTTATTTTTTTCAAAATCATAGTAGGAAGTTTGTTTCTGGAGAAGCAGGACAAGTTGCACTGAATTCCTGCACAGGAGTTTCTCTTCTCCTTGTCACGTAGTACCGGAACTGGGCTTGGAAAGTTAATCCACGTGGTCTTAGAACTGTCTCTTCTCTACACTCTCTCAGCAAAACCAGCAAACAAACAAACAAACAAACAAAACACATTTTGAGTCCATAGCTATTTCATTACCCTACTTGTTAAATTATTTAACTTTATTTGCAATGCTATACTTCCCCCTGGTGGAAATAAACAGGCTACACCAATTGTCATAGTCTCTCCTGGAATCCATTGCAGCAGCTCATGGAGAGTCCAGGAAGGAGACTCCAGTCCCTGCATTTCCAGACTGAGAATTCCCTCTCCGTTGGTCCCATGTCTGGAATAGGTTTTTATTCTTTATTTTATTTTTTCACTGTTATATTTATTTATTTTTTCCCAGCAGTTTCCACCTTATTTATTTTATTTTGTTTTTTTTATTTCAGCATATTATGGGGGTACAAATATTAAGGTTACATATATTGCCCATGCCCCCCTGCCCCCTCGAGGCAGATGTTTTTATTCTTTATTTTCCTTTCTATCTTGTGATGTTGTATTAATATATGGTCTAGCAACTTAAATTCTTTTGTTATGTTATTCAAATGAAAAGGCATAGGTTTTGAAAGGTATTTAAGCTCCCAAAATCTCATGTATCAAAGAATAATGCTTTGACCTTTGGGAGCCAAATTTAGAGATACAACCAATCAATCTCAGCTGATCAGCATCAATTAAATAGTGCCTTTGTTTGATGTAATTCTAGCCAAAACTAAGACATCTGCTGCTTTAGCCATATTGTGGGTATTTTTATTAAGAAAAAAAAGCAAACAAAAAAGCCTAGTGGAACATATTTTTCTTACCTTTATACTCCTAGTTATTGAGCCATTTCCCTGATTGATTTGTTTTACAGGTGACACAACTGAGGACTCAAAGCATAAGAGTCTTACCTGAGATGACAAAAGTAGTTAAATGATGGGCTGTGATTAAAATGTACGAATTGATTGCAAGTCAGGGAGCTGTCCCCAAACTACCTCACCTGAACCTTAGAAGGTGACACTAACAGACTCAGGAGTAGATTGTGTGCCTGGCAACCAGTTTTATATTCATAAATGAGCCATAGGTTCCTAGAGCAAATGGAAGAACAAAAAAGAAATATCAAGGTTACAAAAAACCCCACAAAACCTGAAAAATTGTAAGTGCTATTTATTAAAAGG
>CAUYPO010068926.1:0-13383 GCA_963574435.1 Cheirogaleus major | reverse complement strand
CTCTGAGACCTGAGTCCCGGCTGGGATGAGCCTTGGACAGGTGTCTCGGTGTCTCTGGTCACATCTGTGTGTGAGCTCCTGGGTCGGTGAGCATCGAGAGGTCCGTGTGGAGTGGTGCTTTGGGCCTCCATCCACCCAAATGAGAGAGGCCCTGTCCCCGGCCGAGGCTTCCTGTTGGCATCACCATGAAATCAGGAGGCCAGAGCCGGCAGGTGGTGAGGGGAGGTCGAAGTGCATCCCCTGGAGCGGGCGCCATGGACACACCCCCACCCCCGGGCAACATTTACCCACTTAGAAAAGGTGGGCTAGACTATCTACCCAGGCAGTTTGGAATTTTACTTAAAATGTACCAGTTTTTCCCAGGTCGTAATTCGGGATTCTGTCTCTGAGTAGTCAGGTCCCACCCTGTGTTAGGGAAAAGACTTCTCATCCACCTCCCATCTCTTCACTGCCCAGCGTCTGGGCCATCCTTCCTCCCAAAGGGTCGAGAATGTTCCCCTTGTGAGGGGCCCCCTCAAGAGCATGCAGGCAGTGGAGGGAAAATAGAGATTTATTCATGGTTTTTTGCTTACTGACTTAGAAAACCAGCAGCTGCTTGGAAAGAGAATTCTTCTGTTTCCAGCTCTACCTCTACTGTTGAAAGGTTTTTTTAAAGAAAGAGGAAAAAGTGAGCTTGCGGAGGGAAGTCTGCATCATGGGGGGGTGGGTTCATTTCTCAGTGCAGATTCCCTTGCAGGCTTTCCCAGGCAAGGGGTGCAGCAAGGATGGCTGCAGGACAGGGACGCTTGCCTCGTCCTGTATGGAAGGGGGACCTCCTCTTCCTGAGACCTTTCCTGGCACTCCTATCCAGTGTCTTCCAGGAGCAACCCAGCTCCAGAGGGGAAGAGGGATCCATGGCATGTGACCCCCGTAGGGAATTCTTCTGAACAGCCCTGCCCAAATCTGGAGCGCCCTTGCAGGACCTGTTAGCTGTGGTGCAAACCAGGAAATAACCATTCTCCGGATGGACCAGTATTAACATTTGAATTTACACGACACTTGTCATAGAACCCACGCCGTAGGGCTTCATCCTCGTGGTGGATCTAGAAAGGCTGTCTCAAATGGAGGCATGGGAAGAATTCTGGGGGAAAGAAAGTCAGTTTCCTTTGTCGTGTAGCCCTGGGAAAATCTTGACTAATGGAACGAGGACATGTAAATTAAGCCCCTTTTCATATATGTGGGTTTGGGTTCTCCCAGAAGCAGACCCTGAGATGTGGATTGAGAATAAGTGGGGTATGAGGGAGGTGACTCCAGGAATCCCTGACAGTGGGTGGAGAAGTGAGGTGGGGAGGGGAGGCAGCCCGTGAAGTTTGCTCTGTCAGGCCAGGTACCTTTTTGGGCATCTGATGCTCAGGCTCACTCAGGGAGATAGTAGATCATGTCTCAGAGGTATCCCACCTGCGGGATGGGGTATTTGTCCTCCAACTCCCATCGCTCACCGAGCAATGTTCAGTCCCTGGCCATTCCGGGTGGCCATGTGCACAGCAGAGAAAGTTCTGTTAGCTGAGAAAGCCACTTGCACAGAGATGCAGATGAAGGCACTGACAGACAGCATTGAGGACGTCCCCAGATGCAGGACAGTGAAGTGTGTTTCTTCCCTGCACCCCTCCAGGAACCTGGGAAAGAGGGAATGTTCCAGTCCCTTGTCTCTTTGCTCCCATTTCCAAGGAAAAGAGAGGACACTTGTGTAGATACAGCTCTTTTCCCCTGAGCCTCAATAATGAACAGCCAGCTCCCTGGCCACAGGGCACCCCAGGGCTTTGTGCCTTGTCACATTCCTGGCTTTCTTTCTTTGGTACTGTCCTGTTCAGTCACTCGGTGATCCTGCAGAAATCCAGATGCGTATAGCGCCTGGATACGCCACGGTGCACGCAGAGCACGGCACTATCAGCAGTGGGAGCCCAGGTCAGCTGCAGTGCAAATGGCAGGACACAGAGGAGGAGCAAGGCGACTGTCCTCAGATGACCAGATAATGCTGGGGGCGGCTTGCAAGCCCCAGCACACGAGGCATTTATAGCCCAACTTCGCAGAGACCAGGAGTGGAGAGCAAAGCCAGGGTGACAGGGAGGAGACAAACCCTTGCCGCCCAGGCTGCTAGGACAGTAGGAGCTGCTGCCACTCCTTGCTTTCTGTGTTCTGCAGCAGCGAAGCCAGCATGTCCTGGGTCTAAGGGGAGCCTGAGCCTCTAGGACAGGTTTTGGTCTTCACAGAGCATACACTTTGCGCCTTTGGCTTCTTAGCATGGGGGTGATTTGCTGCTACTGAACAAATTAGGGAGTCACTGCATTCAAGGGGCCTGGAGGAGGGGAGATGTTTTATGGTAGTTTTTTTGGCTTTAGCGCCTTCCTGACTTTTGGTTCGTGTGTCTTGCACTCTCTTGCAGCTCGCCCGGGATTTATGTCATGCCAAGATTTTTCTTCCTTGCACCCTCCCATTGCACACAGCGAGGTCTGTGTCTTCAGCAGGTGGCTGCACCCCCCCCACTGTGGCCCACTGCTTCTCTGGGAGACTTAGGGCTGTACATCAGGGTCTTGGTTCTCCCTCCTTCAAGGTGTGTGGCAGAGTGACATTCTCATGACTTTGAAGCCAGGTGTGATCATGTGACATGTTTTCCACCAATGGAATGTGAGAAGTGAGGTATGTTGTCCCATGTGGAAGCTTTAAGAGAGAATGGGTGATGCATCATGTCCTCTTCCCCTGCTTGGGTGATCCTGGAAGCTAGGGTTGCGATGAAGCCTCCCAAAATGACTTCTGTGAGCACAGCCGTCCTGCCACCCCATGCTGAGCTCATGGTGTGAATGAGGAATACACACATGGTGTGTGAAGCCACTACAATTTCCAAGCTGTGTATTACTGCGCATAACCTCGCTCACTCTAAGGGGTGCAGCTGTTGTTAAGTGCACAGTTACCTGTCCGCAGGTAGCCCTGTGACTCCGAATTCCTCCCAAGCTATTCACAGAGTAATTCGCCTCCTAACTCTGGCTTCTGTTTCCTGCCACAGTGTCCAGAGTCCTACTAGACACCCCACGCATTTCCTAAATTCATCAGGCCAAGTTTCTTAACAGTGCCCATCTCCCTAAAAAGTTCCTCTTGTTAATTTTCAAGCAAACGCCTCTTGCTATTGTCTTAAGAAAATAGAAAATATCAGTGAACACAGTTGTGATTGTGTTTAAAGGATTCTGTTGTAAATTTGAGGGAGTCGCTGAATGAACCCCCATGCCATCACTGATGATATTCTACATGGTGAGAAGATAGTGGGACCTTCTTCCTCAATGGACCGCCGTCCAGTTTTCCAAGGGCTACCATGTAAGTGTCCTTGTTCAGTGAGCAGCATATTGTGAACCCCTTTCCTTGCCAATATGAAGAGCCATATTCCATGGCTTTTAATAACTGTATGGAATTTACCTGCAGGGACACTCCGTCTTTACGGACTCAGGCTTCTCTTATGAAGCACTTGGATGACTCCCAGTTTTTCTGTATCATAAACATAACAACATCCTTGGGTATCCATCTTTCCTTACAACAGATTCCTGGGAATGTATTTGCTGGGCCCCATAATGCCAGTATTTCCTGAGTGAAGTACCTTGGGTGGCTGTCCTTTTTGCCAGGGTATCCACCACAGTCTCTCCATCCATTAACATTTCAGTCTTGGTGAGATGCTGTCGCAGGAGTGTGTTCATATATTTGTGTGGAGAAAGACTTTCAGAATGTCTCCACTGAAGCATTCATCCCCTGTCATCGTGTGCTTCTATTAGCGAGTATCAAAATGCAGGAGAACTTTTTACATCCTTTCCGTGTGACTTGTCTGGGACAGCTCCCCAGGAGATTGCAGAGCATGACTTGGAGGTTGTCACAGGAGAGGGAGGGAGTTAGGAGCACGGACATCACACAGTCATGCCAGGCACCGTGGTGGGCTCAGCCAGGACACGACACGGGGTGGGGAGTCCCTCTTCACAGCCGCGACCGCCCTGCTGAAGAGCCAGGACATGCACACAGGAGCCCTCTCCACTGCCGCACCTGAGGATTGAGAAATTCAGGAGAAAACCTGCCTTGCAGAGGTGTCCGGGAAATGGGATTAGGGTTGAGGAAGACCCGGGATGGATGTGAGGGGCTCCTCCTGGCTGGGTGGGAGTGCTCAGCACAGGTGGCACTTTCTTGCCACCTATGCATGGCTCTCCCGTGATTGCTGGGAGGCATCCCAAGTAGGTGGTGGGAGGCACCCTGGTGCCTACCTGCTCTTACAGCCCTGTTGGAAATAGAAGCCTGTTTACGCAGAACATCCCCACCCTGAACACTCACTCCTGACTTGTGAAACATGGAAAATGAAATTGCACTGCACTGTCTCCGAGGCCACTGGGAAGTTAATAGTTCTTACTGACCTGTAAAAAGGTCAATAGAACCTGTAAAAAGGTGTCAGGAAGGGTTATCATCGCAGGGGCTGTCAGGGCCTTCCCGGCTTCCAGGTCCACCCTGGCTGGCAGAGGGGGGCTTTCCTGTGTCTTCTGGGAGCTGGACGAGTGTCCGGCTCGGCTCCTCCTGCCACACAGCTCTGGCTCTTTGGCTCCCCTATGACTTCCTTGCTGTCCTCTGTGACTGTCCCTCAGGGCTTCTGAGCCCTCCAGTTAAAATGTACATGCGTACACGTGCACACACATGCATAAGATACACACATACACACGTGCGTGCACACATGCATAACATGCACACACACATTTGCACACATACACATGTGTGTGCACACACATACACACTCACATATGCGTGCACACACATTTGCACGTGTGCACACATGCACATACACACAGCCAGTGAAGCTCACAAAGAGAGTCCCCAAGAGAGAGCTGAAGTCACTTGGGAAAGGAATGGCATGTGAACTTCTGGTTTGGAGCAGCAAGTGGAGAACTCTGTGTACTGGCTCATTTGCTCTCAGTAATTTTTCTCCCTGGGCCTGGTTGCTGGGTGGTGTTTTTTAGAACTTAATATTGTTCAAATTAACAACAATCATCACACATTCTATGCACACAGTACATTTCTCTCAGGAATTTAAAGCTCCCTTTTTATGGAGCCTTTAAATATATTAAGGCTGAGAGAAAAAAAGAATGAGTATGCCCATTACACATACTTAGTTAAGAAACTAAGGTCCACAAATGCCTGGTGACTCCGCCTTTCCCCAGAGAATGATCCTGGGTTATTCTTAGGCATTCGATCTTCCTTCACATCTCCAGCTCCAGTCCATGTGTCTCCGGTGTCTGGTGGCAGGACACTGTAGGCCCAGAGCAGAGCTGTCCAGTTGAACCTTCTGCAGTGACGGAAATGCTCTACACCTGTGCTGTCCAGTGGTAGCACTCACCACCTGTGGCTGTGGCACACTTGACATATGGCTGGTGCGACCAAAGACCTTATGTGTAAATATTACTTAAATTTAGCTTGTTCAAATTTAGATAGCCACATGTGGCCAGCGGCTACCGTATTGGACAGGGCGCAGGCTTAGAGCATGAAAAGGAAAGAGTGCTTAGCTGGGACAGATTTCACATGGAGAGCCAGCCCTCCTTAGCTCCCTTCCTTAGAGATTCCATGGGGGAGCAAGATGGGAGGGTGGATGGATAGGAATGAGCAGGAGGCCTGGGGATCTGAGGCGGTCGTTAGCGGCTCGAAGCGTACACTGTGTCCAGTCCTCTGAGAGTAACTTCCTGTTTGGAACAGAATCTCCCCTACGGGGCTCAGAAATATTTTTTCCCATTAAAGTATAGAAACACAAGAGCCTTCCTCATAAGGTTCTTAGAGGGTTTGCTAGAATGCACATTTGTTTGCAGCAGTCTAGCCAATGAGCAATGAAATTGAGTTAAGACACTTCCCACAAAAACCAGAGCTGATGGTGTGTCCATCATATTACTGACGCTATAGAACAGGATCCATGCGATCAACTCATGCATGAGTCTGGAGTCTTCAATGAAAACAGGAAATCTTATCTCTGTAGACCAACGTGTGGTCTCCTCTTAGCAGAAAATGAAATTGGCACGGCTCAGCAGTCCCCCTCTGCCACTGATGTCAGAAACTGTGCAGGCAGAGTCACTGCCCACTGGTACTCGGCGGCTCCTCTCTGGGATGTAATAGAATCTGGCCCTACTTCGTATGGGCTGGGGCTGCTACCGCTGGGGAGCTTTAAAAATAACACAATGGGACCCCGGTTCCATCCAGGACAATTAAACCAGAATCTCTGGATGCAGCCTAAGACCTGACATCTTTTAAAGCTGTCCAGGAGCTTTACCATGTACCCAGGGTGAACCACCACTCTTTAGATGGTCTTCATCCACGTTCCCCCTAGCTGTCTTATTTTGTATCTGACACAAAGGAATAAACCTTAAATAAAATTCTACACTGTGTCCATTAGAGAAAGTACAGACATATTTTCACCACTTATAGAAGTTTGGCTTTTCTTGAACACAGGAATCCAAATATAATGAATATGAACAGAATTTCTGTAAAATGTAGAATGATGTCCTTATTTCAGGTTGATTTCCCCTGGACCCGCTCCCTGAAATGGTCCTTTTGGCCAGAAAGTCTGGCTGCCACAAAAAGGATGCTGCAGATCTCTCCTAAGTGGCGATGAATAAGTAAAATACACCAAAGGAATGAGGACAGTGAGCCACTGAGATGCCTGAACCGACACTGCAAAGGCAGCCAAGTCTGAGCGGCCCTTTTTCCAGCCGAGGTGCAGGGGAAGTGGCTCGCGGGTGTCCCGTGTTTGCACTGGAGAGCAAAGCCTAATCCCAGCTCTGAGGGAAGCCTCTGTGCTTCTGGAATATGGCCGTGATTATACTCCCCTCAAAAGGTAATAAAATATGTGCATTCACTTTGCTGATTGGGACCAAATGTCAAAGTGTCCACCATGATGGAAGTATCCGATTTCCATGGCTCTGATAAATCGCGGCAGGGGCTCATGAATCTTTAATGACTGGCCTATATTTAGGGGCTTTCAGTTTCTGAGGGTGATAAAAGGTCTGCAGAGATGCAGTTCTCCTAGTGCACTGGCTTCTGCTGGGACCCGTGCCTATTTAAAGCACGTCTCGTCTTTCGAACGTGCGGAGATTCTGCTGACAACGAGAAACCTTCCTGGGTCTGAAATGAGAGGATAAGACCTCCCACTCAAAAAGAGTTTCTTAATTTATTCAAAAATAGGACATGGATTATCTACTTATGTGTCAGGCCTTGTGCCAGGCACAGTGGGGAATAAGACAGGGCCTCTCACCTCTGAGCTTGCACTCAGGGCGGGAGACATAGGCAATAAATAAATAAATAAGAAAATAAATAATGACAGGTAATGACAGTTTGGGATAATTGCGTGAGAAATATTAGCAGGGTGTTCAGACGTGTTTTAAGCACAGCAGTGACACCAGCTGATTTGCATTTTGAAAGAGAACTCTGACTGCTGGATGGGAAAATGGCTTGTAGGGGGACAAAAGTAAAATTGAGGACACCAGTGAAGAGGCCATTTCAGTGGTCCAGGGAAGAGATGGTGGTCAGAGGTGGAGAGAAGAGGGCAGATTTGCAGCATATAACTGAGAGTGAAAGAGAAAGAACCTGCTGATGTCTGGGGCAGGATAGCAGAAAGAAAGATGCCAGAAAAACTCCTAAACGTGTGGCCTAACAACTTGATGGATTGTGGTAACATTTTCTGAGACAGAGAAGACCAGGGTGCAGGCAGGAGGGATAGGTTTGGGGAGAAATATCAAGTGTACTGTCATCTACATTATGTAAGTGTGGCTGTCATCTAAGTGCAGACATGCCTAGTGCTCTGGCTAGAGGTCAAGCCTGGAAGTAATTATTTTGGAGATAGAAGCTTATAAATAGTATTGTAAACTATGAACTTCCTTGGAAAGATGGCTCAGATGGACAGTGATTCTCTGATCCTCCACCCGTTAGTGTCCAAGAACAGAGGTGCTATTGAAGGTAGCCAAGACAGAGTGGCCAGGGAGGTATTCCCTAGGAACCAAGAGAAGAGAGAGGTTCAATAGGAGGGTGTCTTAGTTCCTTTGCTCTAAAGGAACACACGAGGCTGGGTAATTTATGAAGAATAGAGGTCTATTTGGCTCACAGTTCCGCCGGTTGTGTGGGAAGCACGGTGCCAGCATCTGCTTCCGGTGAGGGCTTCAGGAAGCTTCCACTCACGGCGGAAGGGGAAGGGGAGCCAGTGTGTCACATTGTCACATGGCAGGACAGGGAGCAAGAGAGAGGGGAAGGAGGTGCCACGGGCTTTTTAACAATGAGCTCTCACTGGAGTTAACAGAGCGAGAACTCACTCATTACCTTGAGGACAGCACCAAGCCTTTCATGCGGGATCCGCCCCCACAACGCAAACACCTCCCACCAGGCCCCACCTCCAACACTGGGGACCAAATTCCAGCATGAGATTCGGAGTGGGGACACCTATCCACACTCTATCGGCGAGGGTGGTCACCAGTGCATGCGAGGTCAGAGAAGCACTCATTGAGGTGTCTGGCACCCCAGAGGCAATGTGACGGACTCGAAGGAGAAGCAGAGTCATGGGCGGTCTGTGCCAGAGCTGCACGTGACACTCGGCTGAAATGCACCTGCAGTGTTTGGCGTCGCTGCGTGGTCCTCGCACAGGAATGGTCCCTGGATCTGCCCAGTCTTCACTCCATACTCTATACTATACTTCACTCCATGAAGGTGGTCCCAAAACATTTATAGAAATTGCCTCAGATAGCAACCTTCATTAATATGCCATTTAGATCAATATGGCACCAATTTCTTCTTCAGGGTTCATTGATAGTGCATTTCCCTTTGTGCTCTGGAAGCCAGTCAACACCTGGTATATACCGTTGCGTCGTTGCTATTTTTTTAATTATAAAGAAACAAATTTTAACTGAATGGATGCAGCCAATTTATCTCCATGCACCCAAATTTCAAACTAAAAAAGAGGAACATTTGAAAATCAAAATAATAAAAGTAATAGCCTACAAATTTGCACAACAGAGCAATTATTGCTTTACAAAGGAATTTGCCATGTGGTTCTTTAAATCCCAAGTTCTGGAATTTTAAAGGTATTCGATTTTGCCAATATTTAATGTACTGTTTCTTTAAAAACTTCTTTTGTGTAGAGCAGCGGTTCTTACTTAACCTGGGTTCCAGGATTGCTGGAAGAATCCACTAGGGTAGGAGTTTAGGGACGTGGTGAATGCTCTGAATTAGTGTATGTGTGCTTTTTTTGTGGAAGTGGTGGCTGGCTTTCAACAGATTTTTAAACATTTCCGTCACTTAAAAGGTAATGGCCTATGTCACCTGCCCGCCACGGGGCCCTGTGTTATGCAGACCATAAATGCGTGGGTGGTCAGCTCTGTGGGTCCATCGAGGCATTTTAGAGCTGAAGGTGCATTTAAAGTGAGTGCAGATTTCATCTGTGTAATGGCCCCCTGTACATTCCAGAGGAACTGGCTTGCCCTGGGGTGGCAGGTGGAACGTGGGTGGGCTTTGTGAGCAAGTGTTTGCAACAGCTTCGTGATGATGATGATGACAGTGATGAGGGCACCTTCACTTCACCCACGTGAGGAGGGAAACCAAGCCAGAAGCCCAAGCGTGCTGTCACCTCCCTTCTCCAGCCACAAGGCACTCTGCCCTGTTTCCATGTATGAGTCTCTGGCGTTGCACCGGCCCCTTCACAGGGCTATGGAACACAATCCTCTGGGACCATATAACTACTGTGCTGGGGGTGGTTCTCTCAAAAAGTTGATCTTGGTCTCCTGCTTAACTGGGGGGGCCGAGGCCTCCTACACTAGCTTTCCCAAGGACTGTAGGATTTTCTGCTGGAGGAAGGGGACTGTGGACATTCCCCTTCCCATTTCCTGAAATACCAGGGTGAGTTGTGGCAAACGGGCATGGAAAGAGCTCACCACCCCCTTCCAGTCGCACACGTCCATGCCCATGGGCACACAGACTCCCTGGACCCTGGCAGGTTCTCCTACAGCTGCACTCTCACGACCGTCTGTGCAGGCCGGTGTCGGCAGTGGTGGGGGCTGCATGTCAGGACCCGTAAGGAAGGCTGAGGAGGGAACAAGGGGTCTTTAGCCCGCTGAGCAGGACACTCGCTGGCCACTGGGCACTGTGTCACTAGATGGGGCGGGGAGGGCACTCAAGGCTGGACGGGCCATGCAGGGGTCTCTGTGCATCTGGTCCCAGAGTCGGGACTTCTGGCCCCTCCTCACTTCTCTGACTAGTTATACATTCAACAGAACATGAAGCCTGTGTCTGCGTCTCTCTTCAGGATTTTAAAACACTGGTTCCTTAGAACTCTGTAGAACAAGATAGATGTTATTTATTTACATTATAGAGGTAAGAAAAAGGAGGCTTGGGTTTTTGGAATTGCCTAAGGTTGGAGCACAAGATTCCTAACTCACAACCCACCATAAAGTCTGCCAAGGAGAACTAATAACAATGCAATAATTAAATAGTAGTAGTGGTGGTAGAGGTCGTAATAATAACAGCAGCAATGGAAGCTCACCTGCCTTGAGCACTTTCTGGAACTGTGTTAAGACCTTTCTGTGGCTTTCCTTTTTCATCACACGGCAACCTGTGTCATCCGTAAGTCCTGTGATTACTCCCATTTCTGAGGTCGCACAGGTGAATGACTCACCCACAGTCACACAGCTGGGGAATCGGGGAGCCAGGGTCTGAACCCCGGCAGCTGGACTCCAGCCCTGGGGCTCTCGGTGCCACCCCTCACTGCCTCTCCGTGTGCTCTGTGTGGCTCGGGCCAGAAACACCCAGGGGCGTTGCTGTGGCTGCTGACCGGGGCCCTGGCAGCTCCTCTGCAGACGTGATAAAGGCTCAGGGAGGTGCCCCTCCAAGGTGATGTGGGGGCTGGGCTGGCCTGGGCCTTCTCCCTAAAGACCCCTCACTGTCCTTTACGATCCGATCTGTCCTTAAGTCAGCAGTTTGCTCTGCAGAGACTTCTAATTAAAAGATGGATTTTCTAATGAACTTTTATTAATTCAGCAATCTGTCTGGATGCTGAATTGTCATTTTTGCTAATAGAGAAAATGGTTTGGTTTATTTTCCAGAGCAGTGAAAGTCACTCAACTTAATTAAACTGTCTGAGGAGATTTTCTACTTGTCTTACTCAACACGGGCCCGGAGGGAGCTTGCTTCATCAAGCCCGGCAGCCACCGCTGCGATTCCAGTCTAGCTTTCCTTTTGAAGTCAGGGTGGATTTGGTGTCAGCTACTTCTAAAATTCCTGGTCTGGTCTCCGGCGGCACCCGCCTGAAGCAAGGCAAAGCAGAACACGTTATGTGATTTCAGGTTATCGAAAAGGCCCCCAAGTCCCCAGGGGCTCCCCACTGCCCTGTGCCTGGTATTCCGAGAACGGTGGAGGGCGGCTTTTATTTCCCAAGGAAAGAAGACAGCACAACCCAGATTTTAAAATCTGACAGAAAGCACCCTAGAAAGAAAATTATTAAAAATTCAGAACTGTTAAAGAAAATACTAACTACAGTTGACAGTACATTAAAAGAATCTTCTCTCATGAGCCAGTAGGGTGATGCTAAGACTGATTAATGGTGGAATATTATATCAGTGCCGTACATCATGGAGATGGGTCTCTGTGGAGAGAAACACTGTGTGAAAAAAATGTTTTCAGGAACATTTTTACCTTTTCTTTATTGCATATATTTACTGGGTACAATGTGATGTTTTGATAAATGTATGTATTATGGGATGATTAAGCCAAGCTAATTAACATATCTATCACCTCACATACTTATCATGCTTTTTGATGGCGAGAACATTTAAAATGTACTCTCTTAGCAATTTTCAAGTGTACGGTACATTGTTCCGAACTGAGGTCACCATGCTGTAGGATGGAGCTTCAGAACTTACTCTGGCTCTCTAATTGCAACTTTGTACCCTTTGACTAACATCTCCCCACCCATCCCCTCTTCCCTCTTCTTGGTAACCACTATTCTACTCTTTGCTTCTATGAGTTCAACTTTTGAAAAAATATTTTATGTTGAAGGGGATAGTGTCCTCTGATGTCAAAAAGATTCTCTGACACGAACAGTCAACAACAGAGAGGACCAGGAAACATATATGCCCCATAAAAACCACATCCAAGACAAAGAATGGCCACTTTACGATTTTCATTTAACGTTTTAAAATTCCTGGTGCTACTATAAATAGAAGGGTAACTGCTATTGTTTAGAGATAATGTGATTATATACCCAGAAAATCATGAGAATCTATTGGTAATCTCCTAAAATTGATAAGAAAGTTTTAAATGATTGAATACAAGGTAAATATACAGAAACCAACAGCTCTCCCCAATACTGGCAGTGACCAGTTAGAAGATACACTGAGTCTTTTATTCAGATAATATTAATAACCATAAAAGAAGAAGTAATAAAATAACTAGGATTGACTTTAACTATGTACAACCTATATAAGGAAAACTTCAACATGTATCTAAATATATATTAACATATTTTAATAAACAGATGTTTTTGGGTGGAAGAAGGACATTTATTTTTAAATTATTTTACAATTTAATTAAAAAATCTGGAAGATTTATTTTTGGATTTACCTAAAGACCTGAAAATATTTTGACGAAGAGCAACAAAGAAACATTTTTTTCCTACTCTGTGATGACATGTGGTTTATATTTTATTAAAGCTATAGCATTAAACCAGGTAGGTGAGTGATATGAAGTAGACAGTCCAGAACTGACATTAGGACCTGAGCCTCATTGATAACAGAGGAAACGGCCTTGACTGAGGCAGAGGGAAGGATCATTTAGCAAAGTGTGTGGGAACATTGGCAAATTGCTCAGGAAAACTCACCACGGATATTAATATATTACAGCATCCTTCTTGGTCCTCACTGATCTCCGTCAGACCCAAGGGATCCACTCCCAGATGGGACACCGTGAGTCCTCTGCCCACCCAGCCTCTTCTTTGCTGGTCTCACAGCTGGTTCTGTAAATGCACCCAGAGGTTCACTTTGATGAACAATTAATATTAATTCAAAATGTTGATGATTAAAAGTAATAAGTCTGAGCTTGCCTCAGGTGCAAATCGTGGACTTGATTAAAAGACAGAGGTAAGGGGGGGACCCGTAATGTTCTTACTACTTAGCAAATGGCTTCATTTTTTTCCTGCTGTACAATATAAAATATAAATGTAAAATGCAAAACTATAAAACTCCTAGAAGATAACACAGAAGAAAATCTAGGTAACCTTGGGTTTGGCGATGATTTTTTAGATACAACACCCAAAACATGAAGCACAAAGGGGAAAGTTGGTATGTTGGACTTCCTTAAAATGAACAACTTCTG
>CAUYPO010068922.1:0-37721 GCA_963574435.1 Cheirogaleus major | reverse complement strand
AGTAGCTGGGACTACAGGCATGCGCCACCATGCCCGGCTAATTTTTTATATATAAATTTTTAGTTGTCCAGATAATTTCTTTCTATTTTTAATAGAGACGGGGGTCTCGCTCTTGCTCAGGCTGGTCTCGAACTTCTGACCTTGAGCGATCCACCCGCCTCGGGCTCCCAGAGTGCTAGGATTACAGGCGTGAGCCACCGTGCCCGGCCAGAATTTTTTTTTTTTTTTTTTTTTTTTAACCATAATGCTCATTGCTTCTGTGAAGGCCACCCCACGTGCTTGAAATTTCTAACAGGAAGGCATAATGCCATCTCTGGCGCCAAACACCCTGGAAGCTTTGGGAGCAGTAACGGAGCCAGTTTTTCATGCCAGCTAAAGGATGTCGGGTAAGCGACCTCCACAGAGCCACAAAAGCAAGCCCATTCTGCCCACTCGGGGGATCAAAGGGGCACAGGGTGTATTATTAGTATTCTGGATCCAGGGTTTCCCTTCATCTGCGCTTTTGTGCCACAAACATTAACGGGGCATCTCCCGCGGGCCAGAAACTGTGCTGGGCACTTAGGACACACAGCAGTGAGGATGACTAGGCCCTGTCCCCACGGTCAAGTTGCCTCTGGTCCCCAGGGGACACCTGCAGTGGGCAGTGGAGAGCTCAGTGGCAGTGCTGTGACCCAGCCAGGCTGAGGGCCTTGGCTCCAAATGGGAGGCCGGTCAGTCCCAGCTCTGGGCTGCATCCTGAAGCACAAGAACCATGCTTGGATGTAAGCAGCGCTATGCTAGAGCCCTTGGCGTTTTCCTGGGAGCAACAAGGAGGCGTGAGCATATTGTAAGCAGCGGGGTGACACAGCAGCCATCTTGTGCGGGTGGAGTTGGAATATCTGATCTCTGTAGAAAGCAGAAGTGGAGGCCCCCAGAGAAGACTTTGTGGAGCTGGGTGAAGTTACACAGTCCTCCTCTACCATGTCACGGGGCCCAGGGCAGGCCAGGGTGGAGACAGGCTTGGGAGGAAATGGCAGTGGAAGCCATGAGGACAGCACACATGAAGGATGAATGTAGGGAGGTGAGAACTACACCCATACCTAGGTCAGAACCAAGGGAGAAGGGCATGGCAGCGAGACTTGCAAGAGCGGCCAGAAGGCAGGGTCACGCCCAGAGCAAAAGGAGCAGGTCTTACAGGAAAGGATGTGGTCCGTGGCACCGGGCTGCAGGGACCTCACCCAGCATGCCACTGATGCTGTCCCTGGAGTGGGCCATTTTCAGTGGCTGGCACCATCCCACAGAGGAATCTGTTCCGGTGCTGCGATGTGGCTGTAGATCACCCAGGTGGGTGACTCTCTCTCTAGAATCTAGAAGGTAGACTTGGAGGGACAAGAGAGAAGGCTAAAGCCACATGGGTAAGTGGGGCTCTGGCAAGTGTATATGGCGGAGGAGCTGTGTGTGTAGAGATGCTGACAGGGAAGAGGAGGACAGTCTTTCCTAGAAGCCAGGTCCGGACGTGGCCTAGAGAGAACCCTCTGGATGGCCACGTTCTTCGCAGAACCCTGAGCACTGTCAGCCTCGCCATCTCCACCTTTGCCACCTCCTCCCGGACTCTCCGTGCATCCAGCTAGCACGGGACTGAGCCACACGGGACCTGGCCCTCAGATTCCCAGAGTGAAAGAAGGAATCATATAATTGCACAGAGCAAGGCAGCCCCAGAGGTGAGTTAAGTTCACCCAGCTGCCAGAGGTGAATTCCAGGCTAGAGTATAGGACTCTGACTCCAAATCCAACGCCATTTCCATGACGTGAACTTGCATTTGCTACAGATGCTTCAGCCTCCTGACTACGGTTTTTCCCTTTCCTTGGAAGGAGAGCAAGTTTTCCTCTGGCTAGGGTCTGACTGATAATGAATGGGTAGACTTCCTGCCGAGGACATTGGCGAGTTCCATCAGAGGCTCTACTCAGGTACAAAGGAGACTCGCCCGCTGCAGAAAGGCCCCATGGGGCTGGGAAAGTGGCCCAGGCCAGCACCAGCAGCAAGCACAGAACACTACTGATTCCCAGCTGTGGTTCACACTGGCACTCTGCAGGCGGTCTTGGCGCTCAGTAGAATGGCGCTTTGTTTCCACTAATCATCCAGTGTACTGAATTGGGCTGGCACCAGCGACCTTGGCACCTCTGCCCAGCGGGTCACATGCTGTGGTCTTTCTGGAGCCCTGGCCCGTTGTCAGTGCACCCAGCGGGTCTGCACAGGACAGGGCAGAGAGCAGGCCGGGGCAGGCTCTGCATTTCAGATGGAGAGGACAGCAGCCTGAGGCTTTCTCCAGACAGGGCCCGAGGGATTCGGTCTGAGGACCTTTAGGGAAAGATTTCCCCTCCGCTGGGGCTGCTCTTTCCATCTGACCACAGGGCTGCAAGGGGTGTGGTGTCAACAACCAGTGATCTGCTTTATGTCCCTATAGATTCATCTTTTCTGCAAGTTTTATGTAAATGGAGTAAGCATACATTAGTAGTTTGTTCCTTTTTATTGCTAAATAATTCCATTGTAACGGATTCTGTTTATCCATTCACCAGTCAGTGACTTGCCTCTGTTTTGGGCTTTGTAAATCATGCTGCTATAAATATTCACACACGAGTGTTTGTGTATAGATATATTTCCATTGTGCTTGGGCAGATACCTAGAAGCAGAATTGCAAATGTATAGGGTAAGTGTATGTTTAACTTTTAAAGAAACCACCAAACTGTTTTTCAAAGTGGCTGAACCATTTCACAAGGGTTCCCCAATATGGAAACATGCCAATGATGCAGAAAATGCTTAATTATGACTTCGTGCCTTTCCCCACATCTCATTCCACACATGCATTTATAAAAACATTGTTTTCTTGATAGTGAGGAGGTCTGGGTGCAGCGATTGAAGCCGGGATTCTGTGCACTGGAACTCTGAGTGACGACTGATGGGAGGGCGCAGGGAAGAAGAGGGAGGAGAAGCGAGCGAGGTCCAAACCTGGACGGGCGTAAGGCACAGGGTGCCACCTGCCACCTCACGGCAGCAATTTTACAAAGAAAATAGCACAGATCAGAGAGTACGGCTGAGTCCATTTCATTCTTCCCAGATCAAGATGGGGAGAGGAGGGCGCTCTGGGCAGGGCGGCTCCACCCGGGAGAAGTTCTCAAGTGCGAAGAGCTGCGCAGGCTGCGTCCACACCCGGGCAGCCTCAGATGTTCATGGTCAAGTTGATGAACTGGGAATAGAAAGAGAGAGATGAGGGTTTGTCCTTCCACGTCCCGCCCCAACCTCAGGGGTGACCTTAGTTTGTCTACATCACAGGAAATCTGCCATTTCATCATTTTGCCTGCAAATTTGAACTCCCACCTCAACAGGAAAGCGTTCTTAAGAAAATAAATGAATTCTTAGCACTTTGAGTTTTCTGCAAGTCCTGAGCCCTCTCTGAGTGAGCTCGTGTCCAGCACACATGGTAGGACGGAGGGGTGGGAAAGTTCTCCCTGTCGAGAGCACAGCCTCGCTGCGGCGCCTCGGGCAGAGTGGCATAGAGCGCCTTTTCCTCTGTAGTGACGGGTCCCCTCACCTTTGGGAGAGAGGTGACCCTCCATCACGGCTGGGGCTCGTGACAAGTGAGCTGGTGGAGAAGAGGCACGGAATTCCTCATCTCCTCTCCTGAGTGAAACCTGTCTCCTCCTTCCTGCCAGCTTGCTCGTCACAGCAAGGAGACTCGGGGGAACATGGTTATGTGGGATTTTTCCTCCCCTCTCTCCCACCTTCCTAGACACATCATGTGTGGTGCAGGGGCCAGAGAAATGAGGGACACTCAGGCTCTTTTAGCAGAAGAACTGCAGGTGAGGCCACGTTAGCCAGGAAAAGCTCCCGTTGCTTCCTAGGTGGGGGGAGGAGGGGGAGGCCTCAAAACAGGGGTGCTCCCACTTGGCTGCACACTGGACTCACCAAGGGAATTTAGAAAACATCAGTGCTTGGCTCCCACCCCCAGAGATTCAGAATTTAATCGGCCTGGGGTGTGGCTGGGGCATCAGGATTGTTAGATCCCCCCAAGTGATGGTCACGTGCAGCCAGAGGTGAGGATGGTGGGTTTAGGGGAGAGAACACACAAGTTCTCCCTGCTGTCTCAGGGAGGGACAGCTGTGGGCGGGGCAGGAGCTCATTCCAGCCCCTACACCTGTGGGCTCAGAGTTGGAAGTGATGACACCTTGAACCTGGAACAGGGAATGCTCCCTCCATGCTACTGCCACCTGGGCCAGGGCTGGCCAGGAGGCTACAACCCTGTCCTCTCCCCCCTTCCACTGTGCACCAGGGGCAGCTGGCACACTTTCTTCATGCTTACTATTGGCAAAACCTCAAAGTACATGAGAAATAAAGGTGGGTCTAGGGGTGCCTTCTGGTTTTCGTAATAGAATGGTTTGAGTATGCACATCTTTTTTTGGGTGTTTTATACAGTTGTCAATCAAAGGAGTTATATTTATTGACTGCGTCCTACAGGCTGCAGGTGAAAGAGAACACTGCAGAGGAAACGTCCCGTTTCTGCTCTTCATGAAATGATGACACGTGCAGGCATCTGAGATGTGCACATGAGAAAATTAAAGAAAAGTCAACATAATAAGATGCCAAATTCTTTGATATTATTATAAACTAAACTTTGGTGTGAGATTAAGGCCTAGATCTCTTCCTGCAAATGGTGAAACTGAGGCACGGAGCAGGCTGATCAGTTTAAATCAGAGTGCAAAAGAGGTGGGGAGGTTCCACCCCTGTCTAGACTTCTTCGTCTTGGAATAGTCACTTAAATGTTCTCCAAACCCAAGGTTTCTACTGAGTTTGGGAATGAGCCGATGTGAGCAGCAAGTGTGGAAATGGGCAGAGATTGGGGAGGAGGCATAGGCTGCCTGGTGTGAGCACGGCTAGGTTGAAGAGAAAGCAGAGCTGGACCGAAAGACACATGGAGAGAAAGAAAAAAATGGGAAATAAAAAATATAGACACCATTGAAGGAAAGAATTCTACAGTTTCCCCTCTGCCTAGGGGCAGGAGGATGTTGAGCCAGCGTTCTCGAACTTTATGTGCAGAGAAATCCTTGGAGGTCCCGTTAAAAGGGGATTGTGATTCAGCGGGGCTGGGGTGGGGCCTGGCACCCTGCATTTCTGACAAGGTCTCTGGGTGATGCTCCCGAGACTGCTGGCCATGGACCACCCTCTGAGCAGCGGGGCCAGCACTGATCCTCCGGGGAGAGGGTTGTCAAAATCCCCTGGAATGCTGCTTCCACGCCTCTGAAACCCTGATCCACGCTCTCCCACCTTTGCTCTCCTCCCATCATTGCCATCACAGCCCCTGTAACGGGGTAAGTGTTGCATTTCTCAGGGCTTTTGACGTGCGAGCATGCATGTACACACACACGCATCACGGGAACCACGGGACGAGGTGAGCAAGGCAGGGGGACAGGTCGGGAGCTGGAGGCAGGCGGGCTGAGCTGCCCAGTGACAGGAGGGAAAGGACAAGAAGGCAGAGTTCACTCCCTCGCTTCATTCAAGTGATCAATCTCTCTGCCTCCGTTTCCTTCTCTGCAAAATGGGGATAGTACTGGGACTTGGCTCACAGGATTACTGTAATGATTCAATTGATTACTAAATAAACACTATTTCAAAACATACTAACTATTCCCTCCACTGAATGTTAACCCTCACATGAAATCGTGCATTCAGAAATGTTCCCGGAGCCTGGACTCTGCCCGGCCCTGGCTTGGCCGTACCTCGTTTATGTTGAGATGAATGAACTCCTTGTTCTCTGTGCTGAGAGCCTGGAACACCCCTGGTAGGAGAGACAGGAGAAAGGCATCCTTGTGGAGACAGTTCCTTTAACAGATTTCCTTGTTTCCCAGCAACTGAAGGGCCTTTCTGCGGCGCCTGTGAGCGAGCTGCTCCCTCTGGCGGTAAACAAGGATGTTGGGGAGCGGCAGGAGGGCCCCAGCCGGCAGAGGGGGATTTCTCTGCACTAGAGGAACCCTCTCCAATTCCTGCAGCAAGCCAGTGGCCTTAGGAGTCGTAGCCAGTGCTGTCATCTACAATATGCCAGTCAGCTGGGGGGCAGCTCTTGAGTCAGAAACATCTCCCCTACCTTAACCCTTTGGGGGTTACAGACCCCTTGAAATCCATAGGCCCCAGAAAAAATGCACCTGTGTATAAAGTTTTGCATGGATCTGAGAACCATCAAGTCTCTCTCTGAGAGTCCCATACAGGAAGGGGCTGTAGGTGCTCTCAGAGGGGCCATTGGCATAGGACACAGAGCTGGCGCTGAGCCCGGTGCCACGTCAGTGTGACCTGGGCAAGTTACTTTCTGCTCTAGCTTCAGTCTCCTCGCCTCGGCAGGATGAGGGCCAGCGGCCAGCCTTGGCTTCACTAGAGAACCGCTGCGGGCACTTTAATGAGACAACCAAAGCGGCTGTCACCAAATGTAGGGAATGGAAGAAGTCCAGCAGCCAAGTGTGGGGATGGGCCGTGTTTGGCTCCTGAGTCAACTCAGCAGCTGTAACAGGTGACCTGGGAAACGTCGGCAGGGACCAGCCACTCAAGGACGTCGAGGATTTTGGGAGAATTTTGTCAGGTGTGCAGATGGCATGATGCTGATGCTAAAGGCAGGTCTATCCAGTTCAGAGACTTAACAGATGGAAGGACAGAATTTCTGAGACCTTTTATTAAACACTTCAGGTGGGGCCAGGTGTGGTGGCTCACGCCTGTAATCCTAGCACTCTGGGAGGCCGAGGCAGGAGGATCGTTTGAGCTCAGGAGTTCAAGATCAGCCTGAGCAAGAGCGAGACCCCGTCTCTACTAAAAAAATAGAAAGAAATTAGCTGGACAACTAACAAAGAAATATATTTTTAAAAAATTAGCCAGGCATGGTGGCACATGCCTGTAGTTCCAGCTACTCAGGAGGCTGAGGCAGAAGGATCACTTGAGCCCAGGAGTTTGAGGTTGCTGTGAGCTAGGCTGACGCTAGCCCGGGCAACAGAGTGAGACTCTGTCTCAAATAAATAAATAAATACTTCACGTGGAAAAAGTATGTGTTGGGGAAACATAAGAAAAAAATTAGCAAGACGATAATTGTTGAGGCTGGTGTAAAGCTCTGGAAACAGCCTGGGAATTTTTATAAATCCTGATGCTGCTCGCCACCCTTGAGATTCTAATTTAGTTGGTTTATGGTGCAGCTCAGTCATCGAAATTTCTTTAAGCAACCCTGAGGGATTGTAATGTGTAGCAAAGTTTGAGAAGCACTGGTGTGGGGTGTGTGGGGACCTATTATGATTCTTTCTAAGTGGATGATTGAAAATTTCCATAATAAAAAGTTAAAGTAACAGTGGGGTAAAACTTTGGCCTTGGTAGTTGTAGAAGTTCTCCAGGTGCAGCTGATGTGAGGCTTCCAGAACAGATGGTGTGGAGCCTAAAGGGCCCTTCTCCCTAATATTATTCCTCCACTATAAGAGCAAGCCGAGAGCCGTTCCCTTCCCACCCCCAATGAGAAAGGATTAGCTCTGGGGGGATTTAGAAAGGGAAAGAGCAGTTGAGAGAAGAGAAACTATCAAATTTCATGATTTCTAGGGTCAGCTTTGGCCACTCTGTAAGTCTAATAAGTGACTCTCTTTCAGGAGGGGTCTTTCTAGAACGTGCCTCTCACTAGCTACTGGTGAGAAAGCCCAGCCTCCTGGCTGGACATACAAGGCCCTCTGGAGCCTGCTCCTCTCTCCAAACCTCTCTCATCACTTCTTAGTCCACATATATTCACTGGTTGCCGAGTAAGTACAGCTCTCCTGGAGCTTACAGTCCAGTGGAGACCTACTTCATGCAAGCAATTACAGCATCTTGTCACCAAAGAAATAGAGGGCGCTGTTGCAAGGTGTAACCGAGGACCACAGACCCTGCCTTTCTTCACCAAGTACCTCGAAGGGGTCTACCAAACATGTTTTAGAAAATGCCAAGCAGGACCAGATACATCATTCGTGAAGCCCAGTGCAAAATGGAAATGTAGGCCCCTTGTTAAAAAATTATTAAGACTTTCAAGATGGCGACACCAGAGCATTAAACCAAGCACGGGGCACCCTTGGGGGTGCTGGTCCCTTTGCACCTGCACAGATGGTGAGCCTTGTAGCCACTTGGTGCTGAGTCATAGGCCCTGGACACATGTCACTCAGCCTCACCTTGACAACCACCTGTAAGGGGAGGGGTACATATAATAATAAACTGCAAACTCTAAGGAGCACCTATACCTTCTCTCTCTCTCTCTTTTTGGTGTAACAAATCTTGTTTGCAATAACTGGGCCAATGTCTAGGGCTTAAAGAGGGTTGGGGAAGGATGAGGATCTTCTGATTCTGTATGCTATGATGAGATTTGACTTGAAGTCGAACAGTTCCTGATATGAGGCACCCCCGACCCCCATCACCCTTCTGCAGAGACACTCTGAATGCTAAAAGAGTGGGGATGATGAGAAATGCACTGCAGGGAAGACCCGCACATCCTGCCCCTCAGCTGACCACACAGGCACAGCTGTTCATGGGATCCGACAGTGGCTCTCTGCAGTCTGTCGTTGCCACAGTTTTTGCCAGGTTGCTTCTTATGTGCTCGTGGAGGGTGAGTGAAGATACCACACTGAGGTGAACTATCGCCCGGGGCTGAGGACAATCTCAGCCTCGCCAGACACTTACGGCTAGCGTTCTCCAGCCGGACCAGGCAGTTGAGGAAGTCGTCAAAACCCAGCTGGAGCTCCTCGTCCGCATACCTGAGCACGACCAGCTGCAGGAGGTGGCTGCTCAGCTGAAAGCCTGTGGGAGGAGCGGGGAGACACAGGGCCACCGCACCTGAGCCCCCAGGTGAGTCTGCACCTCCGGAGAGGCTCCCAGTCAGCTAGGAGGGAACTGGCAAAGGGAGCCACTGTCCACTCTGCAAAGCTCGAGTCCCCAGACCCCGGGCCTCTGTCCAGCTTGCATGCGGTGTGAGAGTGTGTCTATGTTGGAGGGGCACGGGTGCTGGTGAACTCACACTGCACTTTGGCATTTAATGGCTCCTGAATTGAATGAGTTTGTGGTCTTGGTTTTGGGGCCAACATCACCCACAGGGTCTGGCTTTTCAGGAATCTTCGTTTGAGGGAACTCAAGGCTGGACGGTGTCCAAGCCCCACACTCATCCCCACACCAGCCTCCCTCACGCTCTGTGTCTGGGCTCCTGGCCTGCACACGTCCCTGCTGGGCCTTGGAGGGTTCCAGCTGTGACACCTACAGTAGATGGATATTTCTCAAGGGCATTTTTAACCCAAACGTACTGGGGGCCCTAGAAATGTTTCTGGGAAGGGCCGCCGCCACCCACAGTGAATGCTACTGTGCCAGGGGCAGCCTGGTGAGGGTGACCACGGCTGTGTGCACAGGACACTGAGCCACAGGGACTCAGACTGCCACGGCAGTCACTGACTGAGGGCCAGAAACACCACCTGGGGCCACCCTGCATGAAGGGAGCAGGGTAGAAACTACGACTATGTCACCCAGTTTGGATCCAGAGTCTGTGACTGCCAAAGCCAGGGACAGGCAGCGGAGGGACGCATGAAGTCCCCAAACTACGGGCACAGGCGTGCCCTGTATCATCTGTGCTAACAACCCTCTGAGAGCAGAAATTCGAGGTTCGGAAGCACTGGCTTGCCACCAAAGAGTCACGCATAGCTCTGCTGGGCCAGAAAATGTGGCCAGAGGCCGAGAGGCCCCCAGGATGGGGGTGGGACAGGCCAAGTTCATTTTTAGTGCATGCATTTAAAAACCTCCCACTGATGTGCGCAATGCTTTAAGACCAGAGCCCTGGTGTGAGCGAGCAAGTCCTGGGTCTGAGTCCTGGCCCTGCCACGCAAAGGGCTGTGACCTCACGAAACACCAGCTCAGCTCAGAGACCATCTCCGTGGCTGTGGGGAGAAGACCTTCCTTGCCACCTGCTTGGCCGCCCACGGGCAGCACCTGGGGCTGGCTGGGCACAGTCAGCCACTTACACTCCAGGCTTCTCTTTACCTGCAGCTCTCAGCGCAGTCCGCAGCTCATAGGAGGACATGGTGCCGGACCTGTCAGCGTCGAACTGGAGGAAAAGGTTCTGCGGGGAAACAGAGGCCTTGAGAAGAAGAACGCCTAAAGGGCAACATCGATGGCAGTGACTGGTGACAGTGACTGGTGACAGCCAGCCCGGGAGGAGGGACCTCCCCTCCCAGGGGCCCTCCAGAAGAATTTGGTCTCTTTTGTCTTCCTGTTCATTTTGGGAGGAAGCCCGGCAGTACCACTTCTGTAAGTATCGGCATTATGTCATGATGTCTTCCTTTCTCCCCTCCCAGAACACAACTCCTCTGTCCTGCTGTACTTCAGCCTTTTAAAATCCCCTCTGCCCTAGGCTTGTGGGGTCCCCAGAGACCAAGCCCTGCGCAGTTACATACAATCCACTGCTTCAGCCTGTCCCAGAACATTTTGAACTCCCCGAACTCCAGCTTCCCGTTGCCGCTGGTCTGTGCCTGGGTTAAGGGAGATCTGAGCAGCGTTTCAACCTGAGGCTCCTCGTGGGACCTCGGCTCTGAGACTTCAGAGGGGGAGGGCTGATGTGCTGGCCTGGGTGACACAGACGTGGGGCCCTAGGGAGGTGGTTCTAACGACTAAACCACGAATCTCTGAAGGGGGGAAATGGCAGGGAGGGGGGAGATGCAGTGGTGCCGGAAGATTCACAAAAACAGAACTGTTGGTTCCCTCAGGGGGGACCCCAAAGTGGCAACAAGATCCCCAAGTCCCTTCGAAAACCCTCCCTCAACTGGATAGCCCTGTGCCTCTTTGATTGTGATCCAATTCTAGCACCACGGGTCCCCCAGCTTTTGGTTATCTTCTGTGACGACGACTACCCTACTGGTTAAGGATGTCACGCTCTCAGAAAGTGCGCTATGGAACATCACTCTTCCGTGCTTAAAGCCCAGCATCCATGTCTGTTTCTGCAAAAGTACGTGGAAGGATACGTCCATTAGGGAAATGATGTTTTTACAGGAGATCAGGCTTAGCTTCTTGAATTTGATGTTCTTTTCTGAAATCACACATGAAAGCTGAATTCAGTGGACCCCTGATAAGATGAACTACGTCCCCACCTGCTGAAAGCCCAACAGTGTGGTTAGATCCGGGGTGACAGGGGCTATGCTGTGGCTCTCTCACAATGCTGCTGGGAGTAGAAGTTAACACGGCCTCTCAGAAGGAAAATTGGCAAAATGTGAAAAAAGTCATAAAAGTGGGAATATATTTTCATCCATTTATTCTAGTTTTAAGAATCCCAAGCAAAGAATTACACATGGAGATTTTTTTTTATCATCAGGCTATTTATAATGGCAAAAATTTTGAAATGATATAAATGACCAGTGGAAGGTCATGGCCAGTACACTGGGCCGTGTCCATACAATGGAGTAGTACACAGTGCTTAGGAATAGTGTTTTGAAGCATAGTTAATGACCTGGGGAAATGCTCATAAAAGTTAAGTTTAAAGGCAGCATTTAAAATTGTCAGAGAAATCTGAACACCCTTCTGCTGCTGGTGGAAATGTACAGTAGTCACCATGGAAAACAGGTGGGCCATTCCTTAAAACATTAGACTTAGAGTTTCCATGTGACCCAACAATCCTCTTAACCACATACCTAAGAGAAATGAAAACATGTGCCTACTCAGAAAACTTACACACGAATGTTCACAGCAGCGTTATTCAAAATAGCCAAAAACTGGCAACAATCTAAATGCCCATCAATGGATGAATGAATAAACAAAACGGGGAATAGTCATAGAATGGAATATTATTTGCCTATAGAAAGGAACGAAACACTGATACATGCCACGGCATGGAGGAACCTCGAAAACATGCACAGTGGAAGAAGCCAGCCAGAAAGGGCCACATGTTGTGTGATTCCTTGTATAAGAAATGTTCAGAGTAGATACATCAAATCTACAGTGACAGAAAGTAGACTAGTGGTTACCTGGGGCCGGGAGCAACGGGAGGTGACTGTTAATGGGTACAGGGTTTCTTTCCGGAGTGATGCAATGTTCTGTGTATACACGTAGATTACACATGACACACTTACGTATACAGATACACGTGTTGACAGTGGTTATTTAAGGTGGTGAGGTTATTGGAGATTTTTATCTTTGTCATTAGGCTTTTCTGCATTTTTTAGAATTTTCTACCATGAACTCGCATCATATTTGTAATCAGGAAATAAACGATGAAAGCTATTTTAAAGTCTATCTACAAGTCGGCCCTGGGAAGCAGCTCTGTGGCTCTGAGGAGAAGGAGGCCGGGGAAGGCTGGAGGGGACCCAGGCAGCGTGGTCACTCGTCCCTCCATGGGGGCCCTGGGACCCCAGTGGGTGCAGCACTTACTCTTTTGCAGCACGGCATTTAGAATATATTCCAGTTCCCCTGCTGTCACCTCCATGTCCTGTTGAAGCGGAGACAATTGCTTTTTATGGCCCTTGGCACCTTTTTAGAGTTTCTATCAGTCCTGAGCTTGACTTGGCGCCACTAACAGACTGGCCCTCAGGATCCTGCTGTCGGCAGATGCGCCTAGCCTCTGTGTCGCTGCAGCTACACGGCTCAGTACGTCCCGAGTTTCAGGAGGGACAGGCCAGCCCAACCAGGAAAGAGCCCAACTCTCCCAGGAGAGGGCCCAGCCCAGGAAAGTGCATGGAAAATTGGGCAGGTCAAGGCGGTACTTGCCCAGCTTCCCCCAGGATAAGAGCCACTCGTGGAATTGTTCAGACAGCTCTCCAGATGATTCTAACGTTAGAGGAATTTTGGGGAAACTGGTCTGAGTTTCTCAGTAGAATCAGCTGGAGAAGTTTAAAAAATTCCCACATCTGGGGCTTGCCCAAGGGACCACTCAAATAAGACCTGGGAATATGGCTCGTGGTTTCAAACCTAGAGGTTTATTTAGGTTTAAAAATGGGGTGAATTTCAAAGTCATGATGTAAGGCAACCTACTAAATCTCAGCATCCACAGCACAGAAGATTGTTGGAAATGCAGCGTCTTGGGCCTTCCCCAGGCCACTTTTCTCCATCCCATCCTGTGGTCCCCACATCTCTCTGCCCTGCCTGTTTATTGCAGTGCCCGAAATGCTACCATCAGACATTCACCCCCAGGTTTAGGTATCACCCCTTTCATAAGTCAAGAACCCCAATCAGGAGAAACACTGGAAGCTCATACAGTCATTAGCACCTTAACATGAATTAAGGCAGCGGTCCCCAATCTTTTTGGCACCAGGGACTGGTTTCATGGAAGACAGTTTTTCTACAAAAGGGTTGGGAATGGGGAGGCAGAACTCAGGTGGTGATGCCAGTGATGGGGAGCAGCTGTAGATACAGGTGAAGCTCCGTTTGCTTGCCCACTACTCACCTTCTGCTGTGTGTGTGTGGGGGGGCACCCCCACCGCATCCCTAAGTTTCACAGATAACAATTTTTCCATGGACTTGTGGGGGGAGGGTCCCAGTGAAGCTCTGTGGCCTGGTCTGTGGCCTGGGAGTTGGGGACTGCAGACCTAAGGGACAGTTTCTAGAAGGAAGCTGCTCCACCGCCCACCAGGGGAAGGAAGACCCTGGAGCTATATGAGGGCTCCACCCAGGTCCCCCAGGAGCACCAGGTACCCAGAAAAAGAAGCTGAGCAGTGGAGAGGGCTGGGAGTGGGGTATGAGAATGGGGTGTGGCTCCCTGGGCTGATGGTCACTCATGTTGAATAAATCCCTGTACGTTATTTTACAGAGTGTGGTTTTCTTCTGTTAACATCAGGGCTGGTGTTTTAGTTCAAACGTGCCTCAGAGAGCCAGTGCTGACCAATCCCACAACTACAGTCCTCTGCTGAGAGGCCAGGCCCAGTGGGGACACGGAGGTGGGGCCGTACCCTACCTCACCAGCGACGCGTTCAAACAAGGCCCGAAACTGCTGCTCCTCCTCTGTCTCTTGGCCAGGTGGAGTTGGCTTTGGAGGCTGAAAAACAACCAAAGGAACTTATACAAAAAGACCCATAAAACGAAATCTGACAAAAATAGCAGGAAAGACTCTGGAACCTCCTGTGCCCAGACCCACGTCACCCTCTTGATGTGGCGTACAGGAGCTGCTGCCTATGGCTCCTTGTAAAGGCTCTTTAGAAAGTGAGACCTAGGCCAGGCACAGTGGCTCACGCCTGTAATCCTAGCACTCCGGGAGGCCGAGGTGGGAGGATCACCTGAGCTCAGGAGTGTGAGACCAGCCTGAGCAAGAGTGAGACCCCCGTCTCTACTAAAAATAGAAAAATTAGCTGGGCATGGTGGCGCATGCCTGTAGTCTCAGCTACTCAGGAGGCTGAGGCAGTAGGATCACTTGAGCCCAGGAGTTTGAGGTTGCTGTGAACTATGATGACATCACTGCACTCTAGCTGGGGTGACAGAGCAAGACTCTGTCTCAAAAAAAAAAAAAAAAAAGAAAAAACAGAAAGTGAGACTTTATCAGCTGGACTCACGGGGCCTCCTGCCTTCCAAATGAGAAGGCTAAAGGAAGCCTGACCCTTGCCTAAGTTGGGTCCTTGCCACAGGGTTGTCACACTTCCTCTGTATTACCTCTCACCATCTTGGACTGGAAGGACTTGCTTAATCATCTGTTTTGATAGGTGGCAAAAGTTTTGAGGGCAGGAGTCTGTTTACAGCACCTGGCCCTGGGCCTGGTGGATGGAAAGAGCTCAGTAAATGTTTTAGGTGATTAGGGGGATTTTTTGGGATTTTTTGGCACTATTAAATAAACTGCATCCCAACACAGAACAGCAAGTTTCTTCCTAAAAATAGGTCTCTGCTGACCCTGGACATGTCAGACTGCTCTGGGCACATCTCAGCACCTCTTGAGGGTCTTACAGCCCTTGGACAAGGACAAAACCAGCCCCGTCTCTTCCCTCCACACAGACACAGTATGTGGGAGACATAATGTGTTCCCCTGAGTCCACGGTAAAATAATCCACCTCCCTCTCTCATTGATTATTTTTCTTAAATAAAATACATTTAAAAGATATTCCATCCCATTCAGAAGCAGCAGGTACCTCTCAGGTGGAGTTGGTAGCACAGGGAAAGATGAACCAACCAGAACTTTACCAAGCTCTGACCTCATTCCCATGCCAGCTCCCACTGGGACTCGAAGGACACAGATAGCACACACCAATCCTGGGCTCCAGGAGGTTAGGATCACAGGTGCTTACCTGGTCACGCTAACCATTTCCTCACCTTTACAGTTTTAAATGGCAGTACGGTTAGAAGGAAGGTGTCCGCACCGTCGGAGGAAACCTGTCCTCCACGGCCACATCAGGAGACTCACCTCGGGAAGGTCGATGTCTACGTTTCCATCCAAATCCCTGTAGGGGCGGAAAACACGCACAATCCTCAGTTGTGGATTCACTTCTTATTGGGGCCTGCGGCACTAAAGAGCCAGAGCGTTGGAAGGGTCTGTCCCACGGAAGCCCTTCTTGTGCAGGGCTACTGACATTTCGTGGGTTTGCAGACCCCATGCACGGATACCCTGCCCCTAATCACTCAGACCTTGCCCGCATGCAATAAGAGGGAGACAAGGGTAGACATCACCAAAGCAAATGTGCAAATTCTGGATGTATAGAACTAGAAGAAGTTAAAGCAGCATTCTCTCCCTATTTCCTTGGCTCCCTTGAACAAGGGCTGCTGCTGACGTGCTATGTGGAATAGCCCAGAGACAGGGCGGTTTCATTACGCACCCGCCCTGCATGAGCTCTGCGTCTGCGCAAGAGCTACGCATTCGCTGGACACCGTTCGTTCAGCCTGCTGAGTGGTAATCACTGGGAGGGGGTGGATTTTTAAAGATTATAGAGTAAGTTGAGTCAGAACCCAAAAGACCACCCTTTGCAGCTGTTGGCCCTTTTCCGGGAGGTAAATCCCTTATTCCACTGGAGGGCGGTGGAGCGCCCGGCGTTTGTGCACTTAGGTTTGGGGAAGAGAGGGAAAATGATGGAGACATGTTCATTCTGCTGTTCACGTAGTGGTCCCCGCGGTGTTTGGAGAGCATTAATAGTGAAAAGAGCAGGCTTCGGCTTTTGTGGATGCTGAAAACATTTGGAGGAATCTAATCATATAGATTAAAACCTGAAGCGCTCCCAAAGAACTACTGATAAAAACTCAAAGGGAATACAAACAAATAAACCCTAAGACTGAACCAGGGTCGTCTCCTTCTCCTCCTCATCCCCGCACAAGCAGTACAGTCCTTTGGAACTTCTGTTTGATCAGGCCCCTCGCAGAGAGCCAAACCAATGGAAAACAGAGCTTGGTGTGGGTTTTCTGCTCCCAAGCTGCAGAGCTGATTCTATGCTTGTATCATAGCAGATTATCTCGTTCAGGGCAAGCCTGAGTACGGAGCTAGCTTTGCCGTGTACAAGCCACCCCATAAATGCCAGAACAGGAGGCACAGGACTGGCATAGCCTGGCACGCTCTCTCGTTCTTGCCACCCGTGAGAGATGCCAACCTGCATGGATCTCGCATGGGGCGTTTGGTGTGAACAGTTACTGGAAAATTCATCCTGAGCTTATGTTATATCCTGAGAGAAGGCTGGAGAAAAATTCTCTGGCAGAGTGTTTAAAAATTAAAGACTTTACTGCTTCTATTTAGCCATGAGAAAGAACCACACCTTTGCAAACAGCCTGGAAACCCAAGCAGAGTTTGTACAGGGGAGTTTTCCCAATGCAGACCTTCAATCCAGTTCTACCCCACCAAACAGGAGATAAAACTAGAGCAAGCCGTGTGTTCACAGCTGTTCTTCTCTTGTTGACTCTTGTAGGTTGGTCCTCTGTTAGGGATTTTTCTGCTTAAATACAGAATGAGTAGATTTTGCCATGCTCTGCAATCTTTAGAATACCATGGTTGGGGAAAGAAACAGGTTCTTCTGTCCTGAACCATTCTTTTCCCTCTGACACAGAGCAACCAGTGGCGAATGGGCAGTAATGGGAAATCCTTTCCAAAGAAGTAACTCATACAAAATAACTTTGCTGAGACACTGCAAGGAAGAGCTGGCAGAATGTTGGGCATGTAAAATGATAGGCAGACTTAAAAACATTTATTTAAACTGGAGCTGAAAGAACATGTCATTCTTAGTATTGGCAAGAGCCACCCCTTCATCATGCACAGAATTAAGTCTATGCAGCTTACTCCAGAAGCTTCCTAGTAATAGTGTCTGCAAAATGAAGGGCTCCACCCCAGGGTGTCCTGTGAGCATGACTCTGGGACCAGGAGGAGAGAATGACTTTTTTTTTTTTTTTAATGGTTTGCTTGAGGAAGGGACATGCTGAGCTAAAAGGGAAATGTGCCCAACTTTGCAAACAAGCCAAGAACCTGTCCTGCTTTGTTTCTCAGGTAGATAATGGAAAAGAGAAGAATGGGGTCTTGGCTCCAGCAGTCCCCAAGGTGACTTCTGTGTGACTAAGCCACCAAATGAAGAGGGGTTCTGAAACCTATTCCCATGACTCACCGGGTAACGGCTTTCTTCTCTGAAAAGATTCTCAGACAGAAATCAGCTTCCTGATGCGGCTCAAAAGTGCTGGGGATCACGATGTACTCCCCAGGGGGCAGCCTGAAGCGGTCAGAGACCTCTCTCAGGTTGATGAAGGTTTTGCTCCGGGCCTGGGAAGCGTGGTACCTGAAGAAGTCCTTGTCCAGGTGTTGGTCTTTGCCAGGGCACTGCGAGGGAAGCGGGGGAGGGCTCTCTAGGGAGGCCATTTGTCCTCTTGGCTTTTCCAACACAGTTGGACTGGCCACTGCGCCTCAGGCATGAGGCCGGGAGGAGCTGAGGATTTAGAACTCAGACAGAGGACTCTGAGGTGTGGTTTGGTTGCCACCAACCTGGTAAATGGCATAGCCAATGGTCAACACGTCGGCACCAAATCTCTTGAGCTTCCTTCGGTCCTTCTGCATCAGGGCTACAAGGAAGGTGCACTCCTCCTGCCCCTCATCTCCTTCAGTCAGGGACAGTTTTATTTGTGGGTTGGTCCAAAAGGTATCTGCCATTAGAAAGAGTTAGATTATCTTCCCTTCCTTTAAACAAACAAACAAACAAACAAAGGGCACACACACACACACACACACCCCTACACACCTCGCAAACATGAGGAAATAGTTTTTCCCCCCTGCTCTGTTCAGACCTCTTGCCCTATTTTCTAGAATCCCCAGTGAGAATGCAAGTGTCCTCACTTTCATTTCTACCTTCTTTTGAACCATTTCCTGCAAAGGTTTTTGAAGACATTCTTTCTGGGTCTCGTCTACTCAAGTTTGTTCCAGCTTATTTTTTTCCCATTAGTATTTTGAAGGAGATGTAGTGGACTCTGTTCCGCTAGCATCCATTTAATGGTGTGTGACTTGAGTAGGAGGAACCTCACTCCCAGCTCCAAGAGCAAACTCTGACTGGTCCACACCAGCCCCTCTTGCCACAGAGCATTGGAACAAAGCTAATTGGCCCACTGCATGCACCAGAAACACTGGTTCAAGGAATTTCCAATTAGAGGGAAGGGAGGACTTTTGTTTGATGACCCCTAGGAGCTCTTGCTGTTCATGTGAATGAAGGCTCGGGAAGCCCTAAATGCTGCCGGCAGCCCTCCTGCGATTATAAAGAAAGCCAGATACAGGAAGAAGTCATTGCAGAAAAGAAGGTGGATCAGAGTATTACCAAGAAATGAAGCCAGAGCCCTGATAGAACTGTGCCTGAATCCCACTCTGCTTTTCCTCTGAGCTTTTCAATTATGTAGGTCAATAAATCATTTTTATTGCTAAACTGGGGTAAGTTATGTTTCTATTATTTATGATGGAAAATAACCTAAGTGGTAAAACAAAGGAGTTTCCCTGAGCAATTCTTATCCAACTACATACTAAATCTCTGCAGCCTTCTTTTCCTAGTAATTTTGGAATCCTACTGTCTGAGTTTATATTTCAGGCTTTCCTGAGCATCCTGGCCCTGATCCTTTGATGTCTCTGGCTTGGACTGGACACTGGGGAATGGCAGAGCCAGTGACAAGCAGACTACCTACCCAGGAAGTTGCGGCAGCCCCCGGCTGTGGAGCCCCGGACCCAGCTTCCCTGATGGACTGTCACCTCCCATTTGTGGACAGCGTCCTCCTCCAGGGCGTCAGGAGTGAGGTTGCAGATCTCCACTTTGTCAAAATGGGCCTTGAAATCCTTAAATGCCATCCTGTAACAAAGCGGAGAGACACAGTACACACGGGGGTGACGGTGATGGCGTCATCCGTCCGTCCATCCATCCAATCATCTAACCCCGGTGCTTAAGGAGTGGGGGGACTTCACAGTGTAGGAGACAGAAAATTTTTTAAAAAAGGTAAAATAAAAGTGAAAAAAGTTGTAAAAATGTAAAAATATATGTATATGATAGCTGCTACAAAGAAAAGTCAAATTGGGCCGAAGGACAGGAGAGTAGGGGTGTGTGTTAGTTTAAGCAGGGAGGTAAGGGAAGGCCTTACTGATCAGGTGTGTTTTGAGTGGAGACCTGAAGCACCAGGTACTGGGCAGAGCAGCTCTGCAGAGATTCCAGCAGGTACAGAGCAAGGCCCTGAGGCAGACAGGTGCTTCATGTGTTCGTGGAACACCAAGAAGGCCATTGAGGCCAGCATGAAGCATCAGTAAGGGGCCTTATCTGGATAAGATCCAGGGGTAATGGTGGGCCAGGTAGGTACCAGGACTTTGGTTTTGACTCTGGGAAGATCAAGAGCCACTGGAATGTGTCACACAGAGTGACAGGATCCATGGCTGCTGTGTTGAGGACAGACCTCAGGGGCCCAGGTAGCAGCAGGGAGACAGTCGGGAAGGTAGTGCCGTCATCCAGGTGAGCTACAAGGATGGCTCAGTCCATGCTGGTGGCAAGGGAGGTGAGGAAAAGGAGCCAGATTTGAGACATTTTCTGAAGGCAAATCCTACAAGATTTGCTGATGGATCAGATGTAGGGAAGGAGAGAATGAAGGGAATCAAGATGTTCAGTTTGAGCCGCTGGAAGGACAGAGATGGGACAGGCTGAGGAGGGAAGCTTGGGAGTGCAGGTCTGGACACTTTCATCTGAGACACCTGTTAGACATCCAAGCGGAGGCATTGAGCAGACAATTGAATATGCATCAGGGATTCCAGGGAAAGGGGCTAAAGATAGAAACCTGGGAATTATTTGAGTAAAGATGGTCTTTAAAGTCACAAGACCAGATGAAATCACCGAAAGAGTGGGAGCAGAGAGTGAGGAGCTTTGGGGCACCTCAATGGGAACAGGTTAGGGAATGAGGAGGGGCCAGGACATTGGGAAGGAGCCCCAGGAAGGAGGAAGACCACCAGAGTGTGGGGTCCTCTGCAATCCAGGGAGCACCGTGCCAGCGTGTCTCATGCTGCTGACGGATCAAGATGATTAGACGTGGCCAAGCGAGAGGCAGTGGCGTCCCAGCGAGAGCAGGATGGGTGGGATGTGGGGCCACCCACAGTGGAGCAGAGTCTCGAGCAGGGAGGAGAGGAGCTGCACAGGAGAGGAGGAGCTGGATCAGTCACACAAGTGGGTCAAGAGAGGCCTTTTTCCCCCCTTGAAGGTAGGAGAAATGATGGCATTGGAACACTAAGCGAGCGATTCAGAAGAAAGGGGAATTCGTAAGTAAGGGGGGACGGGAGAGTTGCAAGGGTTGTGCCCTTGAGTGGGTGAAAGATGGAAAGAGACTGGAAGGGGCTTCGGAGTCCAGATTCCAGGAGGAAGGGCTCCACGCACAGAGTGCCGGCCACACGGCACAGCCCCTTGTGAAGTTTTAGCCCCGGAGTCAGGAGCAAAGGGGGAGGGGGTGGGCCACCCACGTGGACGCTCTTCTCTGCTGAGCCTCCCGCTCTGGATTTCTGAGTTTGCTCTGCCTGACTTCTCCTCCTTCTGTGCCGCACTAACCCCGCCACTCGCTTGCTTCCTGCCCGCTTCAGTCTATGTTTTCAGGTACTCGCAGGGAAGCTGCCTTCAAGAGCCCCTGCCACCACGCTGGGCATGGAGGGCGTGGACCCTGTGGGCAGCAGGGCTGCCTGTCTCGAAGTTCACTATGCGAGCTCGGGTGGCAGACGGCTCAGAGGAGGGGTGTTGGGCTGGAGACCAGGGCTCTGCCCTACGTTGCCTGGACTACGCTAACCCCCTTGAGACTCTTAAACAAACCCAGGGAAGGGGTGAGTCCCTGCCAAAGCATGATTGAGATTAAACTTTGTGCCAACCAGGGTGGATACGAGGGGTTTGAGACAGATGCATTCGATCTGCCAAAAAAAGAAAGAAAGAAACGTGCTGCTCCTTACGACCCAGGGGCACAGGGCTCACACCTGTTACGCAGTCACTACAAAGGTGAAAGCAGAGACAGGCACTGTACCAGAATTCCCCGTCATCGAGAGCAGTGTGACACAGGCGCTTCTGCTCAGCTGGGCCGACGGAAAGCCACTCGGGAGAACTAGGAGGGAACAAAGTCGACGTTTAGGCAGAGGTGGCGAAGAGCGACACTGGCCTTGGTACAGGGGGACGGCCCTCCCCAGGAACCCACAGTCTGCAGTGACGGAGGAAATAGGTCCTGCTCAGTGACTGCTCACTGGGCCCCAGAAATGCGCCCAGGGATGCAGAGGCTGGTGAGCTGTTGGTCCCCAGATATGAGGACTGGTCAGAAAATACATGTCCTAGTGCTGCTGATGGAAAAAATTCCCTTGAGATCATTTGAACCACCTACATAGACTATCATGGGACAATCACAAGGCATTGAATGCCAGTGGAGCAGCAGAAGAGCCCACCTGGAAGACAGAAATTGACTGACTTTTGTCCTTAGCCTCCAACTTGCTATGTGACCTGGAGCAGTACCTGACACCTGTTTTCTTAGTGTATAAGCTGACACTGTGAAAAGCGACAACAGTATCTTATATTTGCCCATGCTGGGCATTTTATGTCAAGGCACCTTCTTTACGTGGCCTCACTAGGGAGTCAGGTAGGGTTCCACGAGCCAGGCACGCCTGTCCTGACACGGGGGTTCGGGTAGGCCATGGACACCTGCTCAGGGAGGGGCTGACAAGTAAGTGGCCACCCATTGTCCTCCAAACTCAGGAGCTGTGACTCCAAGTTCACTGCATTGTCTATAACCCCCAGGGTTGTCTCTAAATAGTTCAAATGATGTCACCGCTGTTGCGGCGCTACAACAAGGTGGCAGCTTCATTGGCCACACGGTGGCTTCACCCTGCTTGTGTGTGACCAGCAGCCTGGAAATTTCTTGCCAGTTTGGCTCCCAGTCAAAACATACTTTCTTTATTTCTACCTCCGTGTGAATTCCAGAAAAGAGGAAAACAATGGTGACCCTTTTTTCTTCTATGGACTGCTATCTCGATATCGAGGGCCACCCCATGTCTTACGACACGATGCAGTCCCATTTGTTTTGGTTTCCGCATTTCTGTCCTTTCCACTTCTGCCAGGAGAGGGAGACCGATCTCTTCCCTCCTTTGACACAGCGCCGGTCTGCATCCGTCTCTGCCAGCGCCCCCCGGTTCTGAGAAGGTGGCAGCCGAGGCCAGGGCCGGGCATGGCGGGACAAGAGCCTCGATGGGGACGGTGGTGGCCTGAAAAGCGCGTGCCTGTGTGACTGCCCTCACACCAGCTTCCGTCAATATACCGTGTTTCCCGAAAATAAGACAGGGTCTGATATTCATTTGTCCTCAAGAAGACACCCTAGGGCTTATTTCCAGGGGATGTATTATTTTTTTTAAGTAGGTACAACAATCTACATTTATTCAAATATAGTTAAGTCGTCGTCTTCTGGAACATCATCATAACTTTCCAAACCCCAAATTCCATCCTGAATTTCTTGCGACTCTATTTTCCTTAGAACCATTGGCCCCAATCTCTCACGTCGAGCAATAGAGCTCTCATGGGGCAGATGAGAAGGGCTGCTCGTCTTCTTTACCGCTCCTCGATGAAATGCATGGGTTGTGCAGATGCGCTGCGTAGCCATGCCCATCACTAGGTCTTATTTTCGGGGTAGGGCTTATATTGCGCAAATGCTTAGAAATCCTGTTAGGGCTTATTTTATGGGTAGGTCTTATTTTCGGGGAAACACGGTAGATGGGGCTGTGCCCATGTTTGGTGACCTGGTGGCTTTGTCTGGACTGGGGATAAATACTAGCTCAGTTTTACCCAAGTTCTAGACTTGCGTCAGACGCCCCCCCAGAACCGCAGGAGCCCTGGGTGGGGCAGGGAGGGACTGCAGGAGCCCAAGGCAGCCCTGGGTGGGCCCTGCCACGCACCCACCCAAATGTCCGCAGTTCCCAGCCACCTGGGCCACTTACCAAGGGACCAGGGCTGGGGGATGGGGGGACATACAGAAAAGGCAGACCTTTCTTTATAATTGGGAGCCAAGCAAATGGCCCTGGTTAGCAGCTCTGTAATGGACACGTTTCCAATCCCAACGCCCCCACTTCTCTGCTGGGCGACGGGGCCTCGGCCAATGGTCAGTGACTGACAGAGAGAGCCCTTACCTGCCTGGCCATATTCCAGGAATTCTCACCTCCGAAATACTCATGGCCACCCCACCCACCCAAAACACACACACACGCACAGATGCGAATGCACACTGATTACTGGAGCTACTCGTGCCTGGAGATAAAGCCTTTCACAGTATCACGGGGATGTATCGTCCTGGGAGGCAGTACAGTGATGGACATAAATACAAGTCTGTGAAGGTTAGAGAAGGTTAGAGAGCTGTCGTAAAAGTCTTTCTTGAGAGTCAATGTTGGCTGCAAGGTGGGCCCCGAGGGCTGAAAGGGGAGGAAGTAAGGCCACCCCAGAAGCGGGATAGAACCCCGAATCAGAGGCTGGGGAGACTTGCAGACAAGCCGCTCCTCCCTCACATGTCTGCACAGGCCAGCCCCGGCCCCCATGTCCTGGGTACCAGCCAGAGAGATAGGACCGGGCCACTGACCTGTCGCTCCACGACCCGTTCCACTCGACCTGGCCCCAAGGGTTCCGGACTCTGATGAGTTCGATTTTCTGGCCTCGGAAGTTTACCTGGAAGGGAAAAGCATGAGGGAAAAAATGTGAAATGACAAATACGGTGGAGGTTTGGCTATATTCATCCAGGGTGGTTCATCTCCATCCAGGACTGGCTTTACTGAAAGCCTCTTGGATAAAACTAAAACACTGCTGAAGATACACAAAAGTCCATCAATTCTTAAGTAGCCCTTGGAACTTTCTAATCATTGCTGAATATAATTGCAAGCATTGCCAATGATATTATATTATTAATATCACCCCAGAATGGTTGTGCCCCATCTGAGGAATAAAGTAGAATTGTAATTAGCAAGAAATTAGTTCACATGAATCTTCAAACAAAAGTTTTCTCTCTAGACTGGGGTCTCCCCAGAGGCAGGGGCCACGTCCTATTTATCTACATATCCCCAGCATGTAGCACACTCAGTGGTAAAGGGTAGTCCTCAAAAGTGCTCATGGAACTATCATTGAACTTCCTTCATCCTTAGTGTCCTACTCGCAGATGAATGATAAGAAAATAAACACATGCTGGGAATTTTAACAACAACAATAAACAAAAGCAGTTTCTAAGTCTTCTAAATTCCATATTGTCCTAGTTTTAGGTGTCTGTGAAGATCCCTGCCGTCTAATGGATAACCCTGGAGCCAGTGTGTCCCCATGCCCAGAGCAGGCAAGAGGGCCAGTGCGTTTGAGAAAGGGTTGGGAGGAGAAAGAGTGAAAATAAAAGACCTTTCTATTCATCAATTAACCAGAAACTTTAGCTAACAGAACACTTTGTCCTCATGCATTGGGCATAAATTATATTTTCGACATGTAAAAATAATTGGAGTAATATCAACTCTGCAGAGTCCAAGATGTGGCTTGTGGTTCACCAGTGAAGAGGCTCATTGGTTTGAAGTGTTCAGGGAAGGTAAGTTTCTTGTAGGTGGAGAGAAAGCAAAAGAAATTAAACCAAGATCATGGGAGGTTTCTGTTATTACTTGGAATAATATTTAGAAAATCTAACTGAAAAAATCCCACGCACACTCAAGTGAGTGAGTGGGAAGACATCTAGGGTCAGGGGAGGAGGAAGAAAGGAAATATTCCAGCACAAATAGCTGAAATTCTAAAGGCTCCCAAAGAATCCAGCTGCAGTTCACACCTTGGCCCCAGTGAGGACAGGGCCTCCCTTCTGTGCTCTTTGCTCCCCCTGCATTCAGAGTATGTCACTCAAAATGTGGGTGGGGACAGAAGGCCAGAGGCACCTGTGCCCTCTGCAGACCGGGCGTAGACTTGCCAGGCCAGGTAGAGCGGGAAGAGGTGGGCCTCTGTGAGTCGCTGAGCTTGGGCCCGGGCGGGGGAAGCTCAGGCTTCTTGTCTTCCTTTTTCATCCCATTCTCTTCCCTCCTCTCTCCCTCACGTCCCCCAAAGATCTCTCTTTCTCACTAGCCATTTGCTAGAGGTCAAGGTGATGCTGTGTGGGGTCTGGGTGGCCCCAGGGATCAGTTCCACCCCGGGCTTCAGCTGCAGAGAATGGGACTTGTGAGCCCTAATTTTATGTGTCAACTTGACTGGGCCACGGGGTGCCCAGATATTTGCTTGAAGATTATTCTGGTTGTGTCTGCAAGGGTGTCTCTGGGTGAGATGAGATTTAGGCTGGCAGACTGGGTAGAGCAGGTAGCCCTCCCTGGTGCGGGCAGGCCCATCCCCCATGCTGAGGACCTGAACAGAACAAAAAGGTCAAGGGAAGGAGAATTCACTCCCGAGCTGGGATATCAGTCTTGTCCGGACCACGGGCTGGGACTTCTGCTGTGCTGATCCTGGTCCCCAGTTGTTCCCTTCAGACTTAGACTGGAGCTACGCCATGGGCTTTTCGGGTCTCCAGCCTGCAGACTTCACATCACGGGACTGCTCAGCCTCCGCAATCGTGTGAGCCAACGCAGTATAATAAGTCCCGCTGCAGTTGGCCCTTGGACAATGTGGATAGTTGAAAAATCTGTGTATAACTTTTGACTCCCTCAAATCTTAACTACTAACAGCCAATTGTTGACTGGAAGCCTTAATGATAACTAGTCGATTAACACTTACTTTGTATGTTATGTGTATTATATACTGTATTTTTATAATAAACTAGGAAAAAGAAAATGTTATTACAAAAATCATAAGGAAGAGAAAATAAATTTCCAATTCATTTAGTAGAAGTGGATCATCATAAAGGTCTTCATCCTTTTCATCTTCAAGTTGAGCAGGCTGAGGAGGAGGAGGAGGGTTGGTCTGGCTGTCTCAGGGGTGGCAGAGACGGAAGAACATCCACGTCTGAGTGGACCTGTGCGGTTCAGACCCGTGTTGTTCAAGAGTCAATTCTCTCTATATATTCTCTTAGTGGTTCTATTTCTCTGGCAAATCCTGACTAGCATAGGACTGATGTGGAAATGGGCAAGAAAGGAACTAAAAAAAACAAAACAAACCACAAAAGAAAGACCAGGCTCCCAAGCATGCTAAACGAGTTTGGTGCTGTGGAAGCACATGGTTTCTCTCTTTCCTGGTTTGCTGTTTTGGATTCCAGCCTGCCTCCTTTAGATGAGATAGTCACGGAAGTGTCTGGAAGGCAGACATTTAAACTGTGATGCACTAAATAAGTGCCTGAGGGACTAGCATTGTCAAGTCTCTCCTGTCCCCTGCAGTGGGGTGTATTTCGCCCACCTGGTCAATTCCTGTCACAGTGTAGGCATGACCCTTGATGAGACCAAAAGGTGTCCGGGCTTCAGACTCTGCAGCATTTCTGGTCTAAAAGGTCAAAAGGGCAGCATCAGGCGCGTGTGTCAGTCAGCCCCCCCCTACTCGACCAGCCCCAGCCCCATGCTGGTCACGTCACCACCTGGAGCCATCATCTCCCTCAGACACTGGCCATGTGCATGGGCCACGTAAATCCGGTTCCCGGGACTCCCTTCCGAGGTTTAGCAGTGATATATAGCAAGTCCCTGTCCCTCCCCAGGGCGGGGAGGACCTCATTCCCAGTGTGGACTCCGAACAGAACAACTGGACTGTCACTGTCATTTGGTGTAGCGTGAGAGAGAAGACACAATCACATGCACCCAAGAGATGAAAAGAAGCTTAGGCCGGGCGCAGTGGCTCACGCCTGTAATCCTAGCACTCTGGGAGGCCGAGGCGGGCGGATCCCTCAAGGTCAGGAGTTCAAAACCAGCCTGAGCAAGAGCGAGACCCCGTCTCTACTAAAAATAGAAAGAAATTAATTGGCCAACTAAAAATGCATAGAAAAAATTAGCCAGGTGTGGTGGCGCATGCCTGTAGTCCCAGCTACTCGGGAGGCTGAGGCAGAAGGATTGCTTGAGCCCAGGAGTTTGAGGTTGCTGTGAGTAGGCTGACGCCACGGCACTCACTCTAGCCTGGGCAACAGAGTGAGACTCTGTTTCAAAAAAAAAAAAAAAGAAAAAGAAAAGAAGCTTATAACAATATGGCGTGCAACTCTGTCCCAAACTCAAAAGTGCAGAGGAACCGGATAATTCATTAGCAAAAAAAATAGACCCCACCCCAAGGCTAATCCAACAGGAAACAGAAAACTTGAATAGATTTCAAAAAAACAGATGAGGTAAAATTATACGTGTGTTTGTATGTATAGAGAAATTTAAAAAATACTGTTAGATTTCTATCTACCAATTTGATGTATTTTTTTTCATGGTATATGAAGTGAAGAAAAAAAAAACCACCTTTCAGAAAACTCTATAGCGAGATTGCATTTTAGTAAAATCAAAGCAACCTCCCCTGTGTGTATATGTCTGTCTACACGAGCATGGAGAGGATGTGCCGGGTCGGGCCAGGTGGTCCCAGTCTCAGTGGTGGCCTTGGAGGGGCAGCCGCACAGGAAGCGGTAAGGGGAGATACAAATGTGCCTTTAGATATCTCAGGATTTGTCTGTATCTTACCTTTGTGATTCGAAAAACAGTAAATAAACACCTGTGTTTTAATGAAAAGAAATAAACATGCCCCCCCCCCGTTGGTTCCGCCCTCCTCGGGTGTGGCCAGGGTACCCGGGCAGACCTGCCTGGAACGCGCCAGCTAGCACTCACATCGATGGAGCAGCCCAGCAGCGAGCCCCGGTTCAAGGCCTTCTCTAGAATCTCATAGAAGTTCTCTGGGGCCTCTTTAGTCAGGAAGGTCTCAGCCACACCCCCGGTGAAGTCTTCCATGGCCTCAATGGCACTGCCGCCCTTCAGAGCCTCATAGCTCCCGTTCAGCCTGCAGGGGCCGCAAGAGAGCCGGGGCTGCGGCGGGGCCCCGGCAGGCCACCAGGGCACACCCTTCAGCTGCGTTTTTCTAGCTGAGCCTGAACCATTTATTTGGTTGGTCAAATTGTTCTAGCTTTGGCTGTTTGGAGCTCCTTCAGTTGGCTCCTGTGCCCCTTTGATATAACCCCATCTGTGTGTGTGTGTGTGTGTGTGTGTATGTGTTCTCACTTTCTGGCACTGTAAGATGCTCTAGGCTCATTGTATGTATTTCCTGCCCCAGTCCTAGAATCAGCCTTCTCTCCAAGGAGCCCTGGCTCCTTTTATTGGAGAGTGATCTTAGAAACCAAGACCTGAGAGGTAGGTGTGCTTGTTGCTATGGGGCTGTCATTAATTCTAGGTCCTCTCAGCTGACAAAGCAAAGAGATACGTGTATGTATGATAACCCATGTGTATACGCCTATGTCTGTATGTCACATCTCTATTAAGCTACACTGAGTTCTTGCTGGTGCCTCCACCTCGCATGCGTTACCACGTGCATCATTCTGGCCTCCTCCCCTTGCCTGTCTGCAACCTCCCACTTCAACAGTGAGAAACCGGCTCCACCATCCGCTTGCTTGATTGTCCAATTCAGTATACATGTATCGGAATTGTTCCTTTGTACCCCTAAGAGAAACAACTTTATCAGCTAGAGCACAGTGCTCATGTACAATTTCTTTTGCCTTTAGTCTTACAGACCCCATTCATTTCCAAAGTTACTAAAGTCAGCACCTTTTTCTCCCACCCTTCAGTGAGGTTATTCCACACATTTGTAATATAGTTACATTGTTTCATTACATCCAGGGAGTCCTCATCTTCCTAGATGATTTTTAAGTTTTGCACACATTAAGGTTCATTCTTTGTGCTGTAAAGTGCTATGGGTTTGATAAATGCGTGGTGTCATATATTGACCATTATGATATCACACAGAATAGTATTGCTACCTTAAAAACATCCCCTGTTCTCCACCTATTTATCCCGCTTTTGATTCTTACTTCCCTGTTAATCCCTGGCAACCACTGATCTTTCTTACCATCCTGATAGTTTTGCTTTTTCCGTTATGTGATATAATTAGAGTGATATAGTATAGAGCCTTTTCAGATTGGTTCTTTATTCTTAGCAATATGCATTTGAGATTCATTCATCATTTCTTTTCTTTGAATAATATTCCATTGTATGGATGTACCACAGCTTGTTTATTTATTCATCTTGAAAGACATCTGGGTTGCTTCAGCTTTTGACAACTATGGATAACAGTGCTATAAACATTCATGTGTAGGTTTTGTGTAGATGCAAGTTGTTACTCAACTAATTTTGGGTAAATACCAAGGAGTGCAGTAGCTGGATCATATGGTAAGACTATGTTTAGTTTTGTATGAAACTGCCGAATTATCTTCCAAAGTGGTTGAACCACTTTGCATTCCACCAGCAGTGAGCAAAGAGTTCCTGTTGTCCCATGGCCTCATCAGCAGTTGGTACTGTAGGTAAGTAGTGACATTTTGTTGTTTTAATCTGCAGTTCCCTAATGACAAAGGACATTGAGCATCTTTTCATGTGCCTATTTGCCATCTGTATCAGTCAGATTCTCCAGAGAAACAGAACCAATAGAACATGTAGATACATAGAAAAGGAAACTGATTACAGGGCTGGCTCATGTGGCTATGGAGACTGAGAAACCTTACAGTCTGCTATCCACAAGCTGGAGAACCAGGAGAGCCAGTGGTCTACTTCGGTCTGAGCCTGAAGGCCTGAGGATTGGGGGGTTGATGATGCAAGGCCCAGTCTGAGTCCAAAGGCTTGAGAATCAGGGGCTCCAGTGCCCAAGAACAGGAGAGTTTGGAGGTACCAGCTCAAGCAGAGAGATGAATTTGCCCTTTCTTTGCCTTTTTCTTCTATTTAGGCCTTCAGTGGATTGGATGATGCCTACGTTGGTGAGGGCACTCTTCTTTAGTCAATTTACAGATTCAAATGCTAATCTCCTCCAGAAACATCCTCATAAACACACGCAGAAATAATGTTTCACCAGCTGTCTATGCAGCCCTTAGCCCAGTCAAGTCGACACATGAAACTAACCATCATACCATCTGCACGTCTTTTTTGGTGAGGTGTTCTCCCAATTACGTTTGGTCTTGTTTAATAATCCCAAAGTAAAAATAAAGATTTTATGTTTAGACTATGTGTGTTTCTTTGTTTATGTTTAGAAACTGGATGATGTGTAGTTTCTCTTGCCTTTCGTGCATCCTGATGATTGGGGGACTCACCAAGGGGAAGAGCTGAGCTTGGGTCCCACCCTTGTACCAGGAAAGAGTGTTCTTTGCCCACCTCAAGCCTTCCTGGTGGCTCTGATGGTGTCTGCACAGCCCTCAGTGGGACAGGAGGCAAAGGGAAGCATCTCTGGTTCTTCTTTGATGGCTCTAACTCTGTCCTGCTGATTTCAGGATTGATTTAATGGCAGTCCACCTGCACTTTATTTTGCAACTTTTATGGTCCCACCTGGAGGGAGGAGTAAGACCATACTTGCTTCTGTCTTTGAGAACAGGAATCCCATGGCTTTAAGATCCAGGCTGGGCCCAAGAGGGGCTCCTAGGAGCTCTTCCATCATTTGAGCACCAAATTCTAGCTTTGGTCTTCCATCATTTGAGGACCAAATTCAGGCTGCTGTGGCCTCTTGCTGACAAGCTTGGTGGGCTAGAAATTGAGAGGCTGAGGGAACCGTGGTCATTTGGTTGGTGATTACAAATGAATGTCTCCACTCCACTCATGTGAGGTTCCTAGATGGGTCAAGTCATAGAGACAGAAAGTAGAATGGTGTTGCCAGGGGCTGGGGGAGGGGGAATAGGAAGTTATTGGTTAATGGGGACAGAGTTTCAGTTTTGCAAGATTAAAACATTCTGGAGATGGGTGGTGGTGGTGTTGGCCGTACAACAATGTGAATGTACTTTATGCCACTGAACTGCACACTTAAAAATGGTTAAAATGGTAAAATTTATGTCATGTATATTTTATCACAATTTTTTAAAAGTAGAAAAAGGAGCATCCTATAGGGGGACAACTGATATCTCTGTATCCACATGGGTAACAGGCCCAATGTTTGAGCCACGCCACCAAGAGTGGTTGGCACAGCCAGAATTCCCCTCTGCTGGCCCTCCCAGCTCTTCCAAGGCCAGATTTGTGACTCAGGGAGACATGTGTGGCCACTGTGCCTAAAGATGGGCACATCTAGGCCACGGCAATCAAGCTGTTCTGGCTGCTCCTTTTCTACCTCCAACCCTTCCCTGCCCCAGGCCACAGGCAGGTGGGCCCTGCTGCGCGGCACCTGCAAACCCAGAGCCTCAGCCTCCCCACTCCATAGACACCCATTCATGGCCCCTGCGCTGTGACGGGAGGCCCGCAGGGTGGGGTTAAGGGTAGCTGGCACTGACTTGGCATAGGCTTTTTCCAGCAGGGCGCTCCAGAACTCATTGTTGTCGGCAGAGTGGAGGAAAACCAGGCGGTCCCTGAAGGTGGGCAGTCGGTCATCGATCACCACGTCCAGCCACTCACTGTGCTGCCAGAACTGTTGCCCAGGGTGGAGACAGAAATTATGGGGGAGTCATTCACAAGGTCCAATGGTCCAGGCTCCATTTGTAAGTGTTCATCCTGTTGTTTCCCCTCCACTCCTGCAACCAAACTGCCCTTACAGTCTCAAGGAAGATCACACATGGGTTCTATGATGGGGCCACCTGCACTTTGTCCCTAAACCGCGTACTGAGCACTCTACCCACCACTGACAATAGAACCCGTCACAGCGGGGGTGTGGAGTGGAGGGTAGGACAGGAGTCACATGAAGACACTCTATGGTGCTCTGAATTAATTTTTCTTCTTCACAAGGAAGCCTTCGTAGGCAGGGAGGAGGATGGTAGTGTAGGATTTGGTTTGCTCTTGTGCAGCCCAGTTCTCTGTTTTCTCCCTCCCAGTCTCAGGGTCTCGCTCTGATGTTCCTTAACCTTTATTTCCTCCTCGCTCATAGGTGGAGCCCTTAAGACCAACTTTTTGGACATTCACATAAAGAGAGGCAGGTGGACTCGGCATTCCCTGCGTGCCAGGTATGGTGCCATAAAGGGAGTGTGAGTGTGCACACATGTATGCACCAGTGTGTGCAGGTGTGCACATGCATACTCATTGCTCGTGTTCATTTATACATTGCAAGTACACAAGTGTGTGTATTTGCTCCCACACGTGCAAGTGTGTACGTGCAAGTGCACTATGTGTGTGTTTGCATGCATGTGTATGCACATATGTGTATTGTCTGAGCACATGTATACATGTGTGTGAGCCTGTGTGTGGTCTGCAGGGAACAGGAGGGGAGGCGGGAACAAGTTAAGGACAATGTGTAGTTTCTCTGTGCTTCCTTGTATTCTGCAGGGACCCGCCTCCTCCCTGTTCCTCTGGTTCGGTTACCTGAGAGAGGCAACCTCAAAGAGTAAGAAGAAAGGGAAGGTCAAAGAGGAGGGCGGGCACAGCGGCTCCAAGAGCCATGAGTTACAGCTTTGCTGTAGCACCCTGAGCACCTATCTCTCTACATCAGGGTTCAATCCCAAGCTGACCCAGCCAGCCTGGGCACGGCCGAGGTTGTGTGTGCATGTTTTAAGGAAGATTCCTGCCCCTGCCCAAGCTGGACCCCACTCAGGGGCTTCACCTGGCCACCTCGCCTCTTGACACCTGGTCACTTCAAGCTCTTGGGGCCATTTGCTGCTTCAAGTTGAACATTGGGACAGGTGTCAAATGTCCAGGCCTGGGCCTCGGGCTCCCTGAGCAGGGGAGGAGTGGGGTGAGCCTCCGACTGGCCTTCCTCACCAGGGGCCGGCTCAGGAGAGATGGGTCCACAGCCCAGATGCTCTGTTAACTTCCAGCACCCACACACCTGTATGTGGCTGAGGGACAGGCAGGAGAGGAGTGTGAAGGAGGCAGATTTAGTTCCAATGTTCTACTTCCCATGAGGCTGAGGTGGGAAGAGGGTGGAGTGTCACCAGTGTGGGACTGACAGTCACCAGCTGGGCCAGCCCTGGCCTAAGCACTGACAGTGCAGGGGAGTACCACAAGGGTGCCAGAGCCAGAACTCCTGGGTGCTGGGCCTGGTTTGGCTACTTGCTGTTTTGTGACCTTGGATCAGCCACTTCCCCTTTCTGGGACTCAGTGTCTCCAGGGGTCACATGAGGGGGCTGTGTCTGGGGATTGCTAAGGCCCCTTCCAGCTGTGACATTCCATGGCGCAGAGGACACGGTTCCCTTGGGCAGCCCAAGATGAGATGGTGGTGGCTGCAATTTAGCAGTTCTGTTGGATGTGCTGAGTTTAAACACCCCCAACCCTACCTCCCTGGTGTGTTCAAGAGGACCGGTGATGGCCCAGAGCCTGGGGACGCGATAAAGCCCAGGCTGCAGCGTGGAAAGAAGTCAAAGGCATAGAGGGGAGACAGCCAGGCGGTGGCAGTTCCCTGGGAGAACAGGAGTAGAGTTTCCCCTCAAGCCTCAAGGCAGGTCTGTCTGCGGCTAGCACAGGAGGCCTGACCCCATGAGTGGACATGAACCCCCTGAGCCGCACATTGCCATCTCTGCTTTAGGGACACTCCCGTGCTGTGGGTTACCAGACCTGAGAGTACATCCATGCATCAGAGTGAGGGCGCTGCGATGCAGGCGCAAGGCTGGCCCTGAGTGGTGGCCTGGGTGTTAGGAGAGGCCTGTGTGTCTGGTCAGGCTGGGGGCGATGCAAGAGAGAGCCTATGAGGGGGCAGGGGAGGGACCCGGAAACAGTCTTCCAGGGACAAGTCTTGCCTATGCGCCTCAGCTGCAGGCCACACCGCTCTGCAGCAGACGTGGTCTCTGGTTTCTCTCAGTTTTATTTGCCAAACTCCCTCAAGATCTCCACACTGACATTTGTTCAGGGAGAACCTCCCTGTTTATGAGAAATCATCCAGTTGCCCAGAGGTATAATCATTTTAGGTAATTGATGCTTAGAGCACAAGAAATTCCAAGTAATAAAACACTTCACACATGGACCTCCAGACTTGCAGACTTGCCAAAGCATCCCTTAAAGTTTTGTGCTACACTTTCCAGAAGGAGTCACCCTTCAATGCCTTTGATGGTTTTCTAATGCATTCAGATGCTATTCCACGAGGAAGCGTGGTTTCAGCGGGGTTAGGACCTAGCTCTCGCATGGATACAGGCACTTTGTCTCCAGGGTTACCGGGCAGTGTACAGTGTCATGTGGGGGCCCAGAGAGGCAAAACCACTGGCCCGGGGCTCCTTCTTACCTGGAAATGGAATATCCCAGCATAGCCGGGGCCAAAGCTTTGGTCCGGGGGCATGACTCTGGCCAGCGCTTTTTGGTTCAGCGTGAGGGAGGCAATGGCGGCCAGCAGCCAGCAGTCTCCTGCAGGGGGAAAGCCGGAACCCCAGTGTTCATTGCTAAGTCACAGGAAATGGGAAAACGCTGTGCCACAGGGGATGTGGGGAGTTCCAGATGTGGCCACATCTTTTCTGCATTTTTAAAAACGGACAGAATACCAACAAATACCTCTGTCCTCCCTTTCCACCTCCCTGGCCTGCTCCCCTCCTGCCCGGTCTGGCAGGAACAGCCGTGGCCTTCCCGGCACTGTTATAGATACGCTCCGGCGACTTTCCGTCTGGAGCAGCACGCTGTGCACGTGAGCGCCAGCCTGGGCTGGGTGAGCTGCAGCCCCAGCCGGTTCTGCCGTGCTTGGAGGGGGATGCTCAGAAATGTCCCTGCGTGCCTGGGAGAACACCTCTCTGCAGCCCAGACTCAGTTTGGTTATAGTTAGCAGTAGCTCCGTGCGCTTTAAATTATCTGTGTTTCCAAGATTGAGCGACTCATCTATGGAACTCCCCAGCTGTGTCTTCAGTGAACACGCATCAGGAGGAAAACTGAAACGTGAGGTCACACATCGGACAGCATTTCATCTGTGTCCTGCCACATGCCCAGACATGCTCCTTTGCCCGCATGGAGAGTGGATGGACCTGGCCTCTGTGTGTGCCTCACTCACAGCATTTCAGACGCTGCCTGTGAAATACGTGTGCACAGATGTTTGGCAGCATCCATACACCCGACAAGACCCCTCAGCTGTATCCGGATGTTATTTGTTTTCAGTAGAAACGTCCACATCACTGGAACCTAAGAACCCACCATACATACTTAGCTTGGCTTCCTCAGCAGTTGGATTTCTGGAAAATACTGTGCACTGCTGGACTTGGGGCATTTTAATATGACCCGTTTCTGGTTGTTCACAGGCAAGAGAGATTCACAGGGCATAACATTGGGAAAGCTACTCCTGAACTGCTCTGTTTCTGGCTGTCCCAAGGGTGTCACCAACAGGGCACATGCCACCCCCAACCTTAGCTGGGGCACAGGAAGATTTGTTTCTAATGTACCAGCTTGTTTGGGGAAGCTTGGGGTCAGCTTTGGGAGATGCCACTAGGAAGGGACACTGCTGGAGGCTTGCAGGACCATTTGTTCAAGAAGGCAAAGATGCGGAAGGACGCAGTCTCTGCTTTCAGCTTGAGGGAGTCTAAGAGAGTGACCCCAGCTGTGGGCTGACCTCTTCCACCCTCTCTTCCGAGCGTCAGCTTTGCCCAATTGAGGACAAGGCGTGTCTTCTCCTGGCCTGAGAGCACAACATCTCGTGTCTATTCAGCCAGAAACTCTCTGAGCTTTTGGAGGGGAAGATTCAGAAGTCCATGTTATTTATACAATTTAAAAGAAATGGAAAAACTCAACAACAAAACACAATTGCTTTTCTCTCTGTTGGGCCCGGGCAGCGGGGAGGGGCTGGCCTCCCCAGCTGTGCCCCCCCTTTGCAGGCCAGTGTGTCGCTCTGCTGCTGGGTGATGCCTTTCAGGCGGCACTAGGAGAAGCAGCACCCAAAGGTGTTGGCGAAGTTCTAACTCTTATTGTGGGTAGCACAGTGCACAGCTGCTCGTGTTACTGTTATCCTTCATAATATGGCTATGTGCAGTATTTGGGTGTAATAAAAGTGTAACAAAATAATATTTACCATTAACCATCCACTAAGGTTAAATATAAGATTTTAACTCCAAATACATGTTACACCAATGTGACAAGCGAAACCTTTGAAAAGCAAAAGAGCCCGTGCATGCAATGGTTTCCAACTGAGCAGCAGTGGGGGACTGGGCAGTGGGGCGAGGGGCAGGGAGAGGTAGGAAGCAGTGGGAGAATCTCCTAGGGAAGGCTCAACCTCAGTAAAGGCAGACCATCTGCATGTGACCTTTTTGAAAAGTCTCAGTTATGCCTAGAATATACACAGCCTTCCCTCGGTATACACGGGGGACTGGTTCCAGGACACCCAAATCTGTGCATCCTCAAGTCTCACGGTCGGCCCTGCAGAACCTGCAGACACCAACAGTCAGCCCTCCGTGTACGCGGGTTTCACATCCCATGAATACTATATTCTCAACCTGCATTTGGTTGAAAAAATTCTTGTGTGTAAGTGGACCTGCGCGGTTCAAGCCTGTGTTCAACTGTAATCCTATTGTCTGTCAGCCACCTATATTAATCTATCATCCATGTAACCACCTTCCTACCCATCATGTGTCTATTTATCTATCATCTCTCTATCCATCTGACCACTCACTCACCACTGTCGTCTACCCATCCATCTATATCTATTTAATCAGCTATCATCGATCTAGGTGTGTGACTTTGGGATCCTGTGTTTAGGGTGGCTCCGTCACTCAGCATGGAGGTTCCACCGTGAACTGCCTTAACCATTAGGCCACAGTGATAACCTCATTGTAAACAAGTCAGGGTCTGCACACGCTTGCAGCAGTTTGCTCTCTTGGCTGATTTCACTGTGTGTGTGTATGTTTTTTTCTTTTAAGGCGGTTTCTCTCTATTTTCATAGATGGGATAAAGGTAAACCCAGCCCAACAGGATTACATTCTAAAATGCAGGACCCAATTTGACTGGCTTGGGGACAATTCAGGTCAATTGCAGGACGGAGGTTGATTGGGCGGCTGGGGTATGAGCCCCTACAGGCAGTGTGTATGGTGATTAGAAGCAAAGTCTCTGCAGTCAGACTATCCAGGTTCAATCACTTCTATGACCTTGGACAAGACCCTTAGCCTTCCATAGCCTCTGTTTTCTCATCTGTGACAGTGGGAGGGTGGCTGGGGAGATGAGACAGGGCAATGCGTGCTTAAGAGAGTGCCTGGCAGGTGACTGAGTTCATGTGTGCAGGTGTTGGCTACTGTCATGGTGTAGGAAGGCCAGACCCATGCTGCTGGGTGTTGCTATCCTTTGTAAGCCACAGGCTATGAGCTCCAGATCACGGAAACGTCTACCTTTAGGGGAACAAGCGTGCAAGGGGCTCAGG
>CAUYPO010068921.1:0-43620 GCA_963574435.1 Cheirogaleus major | reverse complement strand
CAGAAAACAAAGCCTGAGATTTTTTTTTTTTTTTTTTGAGACAGAGTCTCAACTCTGTAGCCCGGGCTAGAGTGCCCTGGCGTCAGCCTAGCTCACAGCAACCTCAAACTCCTGGGCTCAAGCGATCCTACTGCCTCAGCCTCCCGAGTAGCTGGGACTATAGGCATGCGCCACCATGCCCGGCTAATTTTTTCTATATATTTTTAGTTGGCCAATTAATTTCTTTCTATTTTTAGTAGAGACGGGGTCTCGCTCTTGCTCAGGCTGGTTTCGAACTCCTAACCTTGAGCGATCCTCCTGCCTCAGCCTCCCAGAGTGCTAGGATTACAGGCATGAGCCACCATGCCTGGCCAAAGGCTGAGATTTTATATGAAATGAGGGAGAAACATTCTACTCTGTAATGTATTAGAGGAAAACTTGAAGAGGCATAAGAATAAAATGGATGTTCAGTAAATAGAATGAGCAAATAATTCGGAACTCTAAAGATCTTTTTTCTTTTCTTTTTGAAACAGGGTCTCGCTCTGTTGTCCAAGCTGGAGTGCAGGGACGTCATTATACCTCACTGCAGCCTCGAGTGCCTGGGCTCAAGTAATCCTCTCACTTCAGCCTCCCAAGTAGCAGGGACTCCAAGTGTGTACCACTATGCCCAGCTAATTTTTAATTTTTTGTAGAGATGGGGGTCTTGCTGTGTTGCCCAGGCTGGTCTTGAACTCGTGGCCTCAAGCAATCCTCCCACCTTGGCCTTCCAAAGTGCCTAAAAATCATCTAAGAAGCTATATGCAAAACTGTACACACATCAGAAAAACCTTCAGCAAAAAGGAGACGTGTCTTAGGGTACAGAATAAGGTCTTGCTCTATCCTAGGTACAGCTTAGGTTTACACAGAGAGGACAAAACCACTAAATAGCAATCAAAGCAACATAAGACATAAAGCATTCTGATAAATTAGAATCTTTATGTGCAAAGAAGCAAACTAAAAATACCTAGGAATATCCTTATCAAGAAAGAGCCTGTAAAAACATAGAAAAGGCTTTTGTTAGTACAGCAAACAAAAAACAAAAGAGAGAGAGAAGAGGAAAAATATATATAAAAAAGACAAATTTGCTGATAAGCAAAGTGAATTCAAGTGGACAATTAACAAACCAAGAACCCGATGGGACACAATTTGATAGAGAGCTTCCAGTGACATGGGTCTCTCTCCTGAGACTTTCAATAAGGAAAACACTGGACACAGAAGGGAATGTGGAGACCACCACCATCGATATTCCTTTCTGTGGTGACTTAGTACTGGGAATGGTACGAAGTTGCTGTGGAGTTAAGGGACAACCAAGTCAATTTGTTAACATAAATGTAGGACTGGGAAGAAAAGAAATAATGGGCCTTCAATTCCATTCTACTATTAATATATTAGAAAAGCCCTCTAAAATACATACATAATATACCCAAATTGGAGTTCTGTAAGTTCAATTTTGTAAAAACCTTTCGAATGTTTTCAAAAGATTTGATAATGGTGAGTTGTTTAAAAACAGCTGTTAAATTAAGTTTGGGTGAGATAAATGTAAAGGAAAGAAGAAAATAATACAAAGTTTAAATGATAAAATGTTAATAAATGATAAAAAGTTAAAAGGATTTTGGACTTAAGATTTTCTTCATAGGTTTCTAGTTCTTGCCTCACCAAACTGAAAATCAGAGAAGATGAATTATGGGTGTGGTTTTGCAAGGAAGACAATCAGAATTCCAATAAATGACCTTATAACTAAACAAATTAATGTACATTTATAGTCTAAATTAAAACAAAATGTTTAAGGTATATATTTTATTCTTTTTGACATCAGCCAACTTTTTTAATTAACTAACTTTAAGCTTCTATTACATGAGATAAGCTACTTCTGATAAAGTCTGATAAATTCATTTCCTACAGCACCTAACCTGCCGCTGGCATAAAGCAAAGGACTGTTCAGGGTAACTCTAATGCAGACAAACTTAGCACTACCAGCACTTCAACCAAACACCATCTTTCTCTGTGTATTTTGCTTGGTACCCTAAGGAAATTTAATATTTATTTTTCATAGTTACAAAGAAACTGTGGTGGTGAATGCCAGCTGAAAACTGGTCATAAACGTTTGGCAGAAGAGAGAATGCTATGTGGAGTTACTGCTGACTCCAGAAAAATGGTATTGTTTATGAGTTTGCCCGGGGATAGTTAAAGCACCCCTCTTTATCTCTGCTACTCCGCCTCCCGAGACATACACACCCGCTCACACTCCTTCCCTTTCTCTCCACAGCCCCTGCAAGCAAAGAGAAGTTGGTTCCTTTTTTCTCTTTAGTATGTAAAATTTAATACCCGAAAACAACAGAAAAAAAAATTAATCCTGGCCCAAGCTATTTTGTTTCTGTCTATTGTCTTTTTCTTCCCGTCCCTCTTCCCATGCTAGATGTGAGCAGAAGGAAGCAGGGGAAGTGCTGCGATGCAAAGCAGCGGACTCAGCCCACACCCGGACAGGCAGCTGCTCCCGGACCCAGCCCTGTGATAAAGAGATGGAGTCTCCCAGACAATGGCAGAACTGCTTTCCTGGGTGAGGTAAGAGGACCCCAGCTGGTTTAGTTCCAGTCTGACACAGGAAAGCACAATGGCTATAGACTGCATGCATTGTCTGTCATCCACCTGATTATAAAAGGGAATGTTAAGATAAATGAATTTAAAATAAAAATCTGTTAATTTACAAAAGCCAATCTTGGCCATAAGAGTTTATATTAATTTATCAACTTTATGCATAAATGAAAGTAAAAAGCAAATACTAAGAATAATTGAACCTATACTAGCAGCAGCAAAGACAAAACATGAGGCTTCATCACACCGTGGAGGGCACGTTTCCATGATGCTTAGGAGTGAGAAACCTTTCTCCACAGCAACCACTTCACAGGGAAACATTTAGTCTTAGCAATAATTAATTTGTATTTTTCAACCCTTGGATAGCATGTTGTGTTTTTGGGTTTTTTTCCCCTGATTTTTCTTTTCTTTTCCTTTTTTTGAGATAGAGTCTCACTCTTGCCCGGGCTAGAGTGCCATGGCGTCAGCCTAGTTCATAGCATCCTCAAACTCCTGGGCTCAAGTGAGCCTCCTGTCTCAGCCTCCCAAGTAGCTGGGACTACAGGCATGTGCCACCATGCCCGGCTAATTTTTTCTATATACATTTTTAGTTGGCCAATTAATTTCTTTCTATTTATAGTAGAGACGGGGTCTCAAACTGCTGACCTTGAGTGATCCTCCCGCCTCGGCCTCCCAGAGTGCTAGGATTACAGGCATGAGCTACGGCGCCGGCTCCTGATTTTTCTTTATCAGTATGTTACATCTACCCAAACTCCACATGGGATAGATCATTTCCACTGCCTAAGGGTAACTGATCACATATCACATACAGATATCTCCAATTCTTTATTTTTGGAGAGCAGGGTAGACAGGGGAAGAAATAGGGATTTTTGAAGTAAGAAGGGAATTAGTCCTTTGTCTGAACCAGGAGTCATGAACACAGAAGGAGTCTAATGGTGAACAAATCAACCCCCGCAGGGGCTGACTCATCACACTTCTTACAGTGCCCCACCTGCTGGAGTTGTGGGAAGACTTCAGGTACTTGGCAGAAATAATATTTAAGGAGAGGATGGCATCAACTGCAGCCTCATCCACCTCAGGCTTATTCCTAATCCGGCCTAAAAGAAAGGATAAAGAAACCAGAATATAAGCACATTAAAAAAAACAAACAAAAAAACAAATTCATTAAGGCAAAAAGAGACTTTCAGATCTTTGTGTAACTTCAGGTGCTGGAAGGGTCACTTTGTTCCCTATAGAGTCCTCCATTCTTCCGCATGATCTGTCTCACATGATCTTGATCTGATCCCCATGATTCTTCCCACATTTAGTCAACTGTGAAACCCACTGATGCTTTGTTCAAAGAGTTTTTCATATTCATCCCAACTTTATTTTCCAATATCAACCCCCTGCTCATGAAGGCCACCTTCCTCTCCAATCTGGAAACCGCAACAGCCATTTAACTGGTCTTCCTGCTGCTCACATTTCCCCTATTCCAATTCATCTTACACTCACCTATTATAAACTTTTTTTTTTTTTTTTGAGACAGAGTCTCACTCTGTTGCCCAGGCTAGAGTGTTGTGGTGTCATCATAGCTCACAGCAATCTCCAACTCCTGGGCTCAAGCAATCCTCCTTCCTCACCCTCCCAAGTAGCTGGGACTACAGGCATGCGCCACCATGCCTGGCTAATTTTTTCTATATATTTTTAGTTCCCAGCTCATTTCTTTCTATTTTCAGTAGAGACGGGGGTCTTACTCTTGCTCAGGCTGGTCTCAAACTCCTGAGTTCAAACGATCCGCCCGCCTCGGCCTCCCAGAGTGCTAGGATTACAGGTGTGAGCCACCGCGCCCGGCCTATTATATACTTTTTAAGCCACTGACTTTATTATACTGCTTTCTTGCTCAAAATCCCAAGACTCTGTTTTTAGATTGACACTAGGGGATGCAGCATCGCATAGAGGCTGGGAGCTCAGTCTCCAGAGCCAGACTGCCCGGGCTCCAACTCTTACGAGCTGTGAGGCTCTGCACGTAATGCTCAACCCCCTGAGCCTCAGTTCCCTCATCTGTGGAATGAGAAAAACAATTCCTCCTTTATACATGATTGTTATGAGGATTAAATAAGTTGGTCTTTTTAGAGCATTCAGAAAAGCACCTGGCACACGGTAAACACAACAGAAGAGTTTGTTAAATAAAATAAACAAATAGATTTTGTTTTTAACCACTGCCTCCATATTCTCCCTCACTCTTTCTGGTCAGAAAGCATCTCTTCTGTCTTGTATATCGGTGTTCTACATAAAAAGGAATTTTGAGAAAGCTTGAAAACCACTGCCTCAGAGAAGAGAGAGTGAAACCTCCCTTCCGAGGGTTTTTTTTTTCATTTTTAAAATTCTTTTAGAAAATTTTTTCTTATTTAAATTTATTTCTTATTTAGCAGTTGACTGGCAAGTTGGAACCATATGAGAGTTCTTAATCTGGTCCACAAGAGACACAAAGGGTCTGTGGATAGAATTCAGGCAATCTGTGAGCTTAAATGGGAAAAAATTACACCTTTATTTTCATGAACCTGTGATGGAAAATTGGTATTTCCTTCAATTACGAAGGAAGGAATAAATCACAGGAGAATGAATCAGCAGCACCTGTGACTCTGTCCCCAGTAGAAACCACAGATGTTTTCATATCACACTAACATAAAACATCTTTTTCATTCATCACCACTTTGAAATTATGATAATTAGACCTGCTGCTAGATCTTGTTACTTAATGCATCAATAAAGAAAAGTTTACATTACAGATTTGTTTATTTTGACAACTGTATTTCAATATTGTTAGTTTCCTTTGTAATGCTAAGTACTTTATTTTCTACATTTGAAACCCTAATTCTAAGGCTTCACCATTGCCAAAGGGACCCTCAGCAACGAAAGGTCTCAAACCCCTGCCTTAGACTACTGTCATGCTCACACTCAACTATTTAGCCAAAATGCCTTCGTTTAATTTCTCCACTCTAGCCATGGGTTTCTAGCTCTTGCATATTAGACATATTCCTTACTCTTACTCGAAATGTTTATGTCTGCAAAACAAACAAACAAAAGCCCTCTAATTTCTCTTGAATCCATTCAGTCCTCCTGCATTGTTTTGGTTGTTAACTCTTAGCACAGGTCTTTTCCCCTGTCTTCATTTTGGTATTTATTCATCAAACCATCTTACACATATATACATTATCTCTCCAACTAAACCACAAGCTCATAATGAGCAGAGGCACATTTTATGCCCTCTCACAACCTCCAGCACAGAATCATAGCCATGGTAATTGAATAAAATAGTGGTTTTACTAATGATGGAGCGGAGAAACAAGAGTACGTAGAGTCAAACTCAAGGCCTCTATATTCTTCAGTCTGTATTCTCCAATACGATCTTCCACACATTCATTGTGCTACAAAGAGGGAAGAACAGTATCTTTAAAACATCCCAGCTCCATCCTCAGCAGATGGAACATACTCACCTACCACCAGTTCTCGAACATCTTTCCAGTGGAGCTCACTTCCCTTCTCATGGATAATGGTCACTGTGATCCTTCGCTGGATGCCCTAGGTAATAGAGCAGGGATGCAGTTTAGTTCCGGCGATCTATCATTTCCTCGTGTTTGCTGTTTCCTGGGTTGTACGGTACGGGGATGGGCAGGAAGGAGAGGTGTGGGAAAAGCGGGGAAATGCTGCCCACCCTGTTACTCAAAACAAAGGGAAATGGGTCAGGGGTTGAGGAACAGCCAGGTTCTGATACGGTTTTAAGAACACATTGCTGAGGCAGGAGGATCGCTTGAGCCTAGGAGTTAGAGGTTACAGTGAGCTGTGATTGTGCCACTATACTCCAGCCTGGGCAACAGAGCGAGACCCTGTCTCAAAAAAAAAAAAAAAAAAAAACAGATGCCCAGGTTATATGTCTCAGTGTTATGGGACCCCCAGCTCCTATGCCCATCTGGGTCATAAGTATTTTTGAGCACTGACTAAATCTACTCTAAATTTACCAAAGGGGAACCTACATTTCATAATCAGAGTTTTAGTCCATTGAAACCTCAATCCTCTATCCCCATTAAGAACTTTTGGCTGTGAAAGCACAGCGCTCCCAAACATCATGAAAAGTAAACTGTATAAAATGACATGAGAGCTGTATAAATCATAGTGATTGAATAAAATAAACTCTTTTTCAAAATAGCTATTCTAAAATACATGTATACATGTAGCAAGGGTAGATATAAGCCAAGGTTTGAGGAAGAAGCATTAAAAAATAAACATACAAAAAAAGAAAAAAAAAGGACAGCACAATAAGACAATCTCCCCACCACCCCAAAAGAGTAGTGAAAAGCAGAGAAAATGAAAGTTATGTTTCTTATTCTAAACACTTTGTGGTGTTCTCTCCTACGTCTATTGTGCTTCCTCATTAGTACCTGGTGAAGCAAAAATGTCCCCTGGCAGGGCAAGCCTGCTGTATGGTCAACCACGGCTGGGATATACCTATAAAAATAGAAATGCAAAAGAAAGAAGTAAGTGCTACGTCATCTGCAAGTTGCTGTAGCCCCTGGTGGGCGCTGTTTTTCTAAACTCTGATACCACGTCTTTCTTACCCTTTTTGGCATTTAGCCATTCAGCATTTGCATTCACTAATCCTTTCCCCATATCTATGTCCATTCATCCTTACTAGTCTGAAGTACTCAGAGGACAGTAACATCTTTTGGTTTCATCCTAGCCCCTTGCATGACAAGTATTCAATAAATAAAGTACAAGTGCAAAGGCAATTGATAGGAAATAAGGAACAGATAATTTCAGATTCTAGATAGTTTTTTTAAAACTCAGAAAGCAATTAATTCAGTAGAAACCATCACTGTAACTACATCTACCCTATAATACAAGTTAGAATCACATTATAGATCTATCTATGGAAAGTCAATTTCCTCAAAACAATGTTATTACTGACAACTACATATAGGGTCCACAGAGACATACTTAACACAGTGACCTACACACAGTAGGAACTTAATAAATGTTTCATGGTGATGACCATGATGGTGGTTCTCAGCATTATACACAGAGGAACATTAGGATAACATTTACCTCCTACCTTTTACATTAATTGATAGACCCCATTGCCTCTGTTTTAGGAATAAGATCTCTTTTGTGTTTTTCCAAAAGCATTTTCGAGACAACCATAAACAATAATTACATTCATTACTTCCTCTAACACAGCTCATGGAGAAAAAGTAAACTGATGTTGATCATTCGGATCTAGGACAGTGGTTCTCAACTGGGTGTGATTTTGCCCCTGGGGGGCATTCAGCAGTGTCTAGAGACATTTTTTGTTGTCACAACTAGAGGGGAGGTGCTACTGGCATCTTGTGGATAAAAGGCAGGGATGCTGCAAAATAGCCTACAATACACGGGACAGCCCCCCACAACAGAGAAGTACCCAAAACAGTGGCCCCAAACAGTGCTGAGGTTGAGAAACCCTGGTCTAGGGAAACATTTTGCCCCTAATCCCTTCATTGAGATTAGTCATAGATGTCTTGATCATATTCTGTGCAGTAAGTTCTTTTGGTTTTGCTATGGATGAAACCCACTCTGTAGGTGGTTTTCCCTCACAAAGTGCCAGTCTCCATGATCTCGCTGTTGCTAACAAGGCGGCAAATTATTATGCTGAATAGTCAGTTCTCTGACAAACATCTGATTCAAAGAAAAATACCAAGACCACTAAAATTCAATTCAAAACTAGAATTTGATATTGACAAGATTCATAAACCCAAATACAATAGAATTAAAATTACATTTCCTAATTTTGAAACCCTTTGTCTTATTTAAAAATTGAGAAAGTTGGACTTACTCTCCTGTAGGCTCCAATTCACTGATCTCAAACCAAACCAGGAGGTCATACTTGCTCATGCTCTGGCCAAGGCTGGTTTTGCTCATGGTGTTTAACTTGGTGGCTGGAACTTTTAAAAGTTTTTAGAAAATGTCAAAATCTGGTCTAAGTCTATTCAGCAAAAGTATAAGCTTCTCTAATGTCAGTCTTCAAGGACACACTTGGGAAAGGCAGCAAAAGTCACGAGATAGATTTCAATGGAGAAGACCAGAGAAACGTCAAGATCAACTATGTTAGTACCTCTAAATTCAGAAAACAAGGAAAATGGAGAGTCAATGTCTTCTTCTCTCTCAACAAACTATCTCCAAAGATGAGCAAACAGATATTGTGCAGAATAAATGTGCTCACAAAACCATTTTTAAAAACTTTTCCTCTCAGCCGGTACAATGGTTCATGCCTGCAATACTAGCACTCACTCTGGGAGGTCGAGACAGGAGGATCGCTCGAGGTATGGAGTTCGCGACCACCCTGAGCAAGAGCGAGACCCTGTCTCTACTAAAAGTAGAAAGAAAGTAGCCAAACAACTAAAAATATATAGAAAAAATTAGCCAGGCATGGTGGCACATGCCTGTAGTCCCAGCTACTCACGAGGCTGAGGCAGGAGGATCGCTTGCGCCCAGGAGTTTGAGGTTGCTGTGAGCTAGGCTGATGCCACAGCACTCTAGCTGGGGCACCAGAGTGAGACTCTGTCTCAAAAAAAAAAATAAAAAATAAAAAAAATAAAGGAAGATATCATCTTAGTACTACAGAAAAGGCGTTTGACAAATTTGAACATTCCTTCAAAGTATAAAACAATTTTTAGCAAAATCGGAATAGAATGGAAATTTCTCACCTGGATTATAGATATCTCAAAAAAAGTACAGGTTATATCATACTTCATTGTGATAAAATGAAAGCATTTTTCTCTAAGATCAAGAGTGTTCACTATGACCATTTCTAATCAACATACAGGAGATGCTAGCCAGTACAATATTGGTAGTAGTAGTAGTGGTGGTGGTGGTGGTGGTGGTATCAGTAGTCGTAAATACTTAGAACAGCACCTAGCACATAGTGAGTACTTTATAAATGGTTTACATATATTTATTTAATCTTTATAACAACTCTATAAAGCATTATGTGGAAACAGACACAAAGAGGAAATAATTTTTGTAAGGTTACATGGTAAGTACTGCAGAATTTAAACTCAAGCAATTTGGTATTAAAATGATATCTTTTCCTATAGCCTTAGAAAATATAAAAAGAATCTAGTAATAAAAATCAAAATACCTTTATGGATCCCTTCTGGCTGCTTTAGAGGATAAAAAGAAAAGAAGAAAAAATCCTTTATGGAGAAATTCAAATATTATTGAATAACTTTTTAACATACCTAAATAAATTGAGGTATGAATGAAAATGTATATTCATTCATGGATATTGTAAAACTGAATGTTATGAAGATAATCACTTAATAGATTCAGGGTAATTGCAGTCAAAACCCCAACATATTTGGGGAACTTGACAAGCTAGATTTACAATTTATATAGAAAAGCAGAGGGCCCAAAATAGTTATCTATCTTCAGAAGAATAAGAAAGATGTGGATATACGTGCCCTAAGAGAAATCAAGACATCACAAAGCCATAGTAATTAATATAATGTGTTTTTGGACTAGCCAGGTATAGGGAAATAAAGCAATGATGATGGAATACAGAGCTAAGAATAAGCCCACATGTATATGCAAACTTGTTATGTGATACATGGTGGCGGGGGAGGTCAGTGAGGGAAAATGGACTGTTGAATAAATGTTGGTAGGTTATTATAGACAACCTAGGTTATGGTTGCATGTGGAAAAATTGTGCTTGGATGCCTCACACCATACACAAAACATCAATTACAGATGCATTAAAGTAGAAAACAGAATATGACTTTTGAGTGGGAAAGGATTTCTTATGACAAAGTACTAAGCATAAAAGAAAAGATACCAGGTTGATTACATTATAATTATGAACTTAAATTGGTCAAATGACACCATAAAAGTGAAAGGATACTCAACATGTGTATCCGACAAAGGATTAGTCTCTAGAATATATAAACAACTCCTACAATGGAAGAAAAAGACAAACTATAGAAAACCAGGCACAAGACTTGAAAAGGTATCACACAAAAGAAAGAACCCATTAAATGAAAACGTGTTCAATTTTTTTTTTTTTGAGACAGAGGCTCTGTTGCCCGGGCTAGAGTGCCGTGGCGTCAGCCTAGCTCACAGCAACCTCAAACTCCTGGGCTCAAGCAATCCTCTGCCTCTTAGACATGCAGTGAAGGAAACAGTGTTGAAGTGGAGCATGATAGGAGTTCCATTAGATACGCTGTTTAGGGCAGGACTCAGAGGTCAGGATTTCAGCCGAGACCTAAATGTGAGAAGAAGCCACATGTGCACAGAGTAGGGCAGAAAGGAGCAGCAGGTTCAAGGCCTGGGTCAGAGCTTGACTGGCTCAAGGAACTGAAGAAGACCACTATGGTTGTAAATCAGAAGTGAACTTCTTTGTTCTGAAAGGCTCTTTTTCCCTCTTTGAAGTTATTTCCTTAGGAAAGATGCTCAGAAGTAAAAATACCAGGTCAAAGGATAGCAATATGTGCAAAATTTTGTATATTGAATTTGGTTTTGAGTTTAAATGTGTAATGCAATCTAAAATTAATGAAATGTGAAATAATTCAGAATTGTGGGCAGTACAGTATATAGTATACTTATAATTATGTCTGCTACAATTAGCTTGCCTATTAGATACTATTACCAAGTGTACTAAAGATTTGTGGGTGCCAGGGAGGATTATTGGTTTCTGCTGGTTGGTGGAACAACAACCTCTCTTCTCCTACCAGGCTGTGAAGCTCACCAGCTCTCGAACTCAGCTACCTTATGAATACTACTCACTGCCCTTCTGCCAGCCCAGCAAAATCACCTACAAGGCAGAGAATTTGGGTAAGTGCTGCTTTTATACTGCTGTCAACCTGTCCCCAAGGGGAACCCAGCATGATTTTATAACAATAATAGCAATTAGCCTTGCTATGTGCTGGGTACCATTATACATAGTTTACATACCTATTAGTTTATTTAAGCCTCCTAATGACCCTGAAGGAGTAGTTGCTGTGTTTATTCCCATTTTGTAGGTTAAGTGACTTGGCTGTGGTTATACTAACGTTAATGGCTAAGCTGGGTTTTGAATTCAAGCAGTCAGGCTTTAGAGTTGGAGCACTTGGCTTCTACTCAGACAAGCTTTGTCTGGATTTCTAGATTTTTCCTCTCTCCTGGCTTTTGTCATCTCTGCTTTTGATGGAAAGAGTGAGTGATTATCTCTGTCCTAAAAGCAAGTAGAGAAGTCACCATAGTTCTTGCTAAGCTGTGCAAGAGTTGCCTCAAATAGTATGAGACACCCAGCACAGTGTCTGGTACAAGTATTCCATAAATAGTAGCCATTTTATTCTAATTTAAATAATTCTCCATTTGGTAGAATTTCAGGCTTAAAGGAAAAGGCATTTGGAGGCATCTCTTCAGGAAACAGTTATTAGTGCTTCTGCTATGCCTGCCTTCATGTTAAGTCCTGGAGATAAAAGCATGGAGAGATGCTCTTCCTGAACTCAAGGAACTTAAAAGACTTTCTTCTTTTCTTATACCTTAGGAAGGAGAAAGGCGAGAGCAGGCCCCTGAAAGGGTTGCCTTCTCTGTCAGGGCTACCCATGGCACAGATGTTTCCAGAACCCCTAGCTGATAAATGTATCTCTGCCAGGTATTAGGGGACCTGGACCAGCTGGAGACAGGCCTTGGAACTAGTTTAACCAAAAGTGGGCTGCACCACCTCCCTCAAACACCAGCTTTGCCTACATCTTGCCTTGTGGTATCAAACAGAGATTGGCCTCAGAGCCTGGGCTGGCTTCTACTGACTGTGCAGTGGTGCAGCTCGTGACCCTGCCGCTGACCATCTGTATGCTGATGCCTGCCTGCCTCCTTCTGCCTGTCATTTCCCTTCTTTCCTCTCCACACTCTGTGCTCTAGCCACCTGGGAAGCCAGACCCACTTGGTCCTCCAGGGTCCTGATACCAGGTCCCTCACAGCTGCTTCTCCCTTCCCCTGGGAGCTAGTGTGGATTCTTTGGGAGTCCAGGGTTCTGCAGTTAAGCATACTTCAGTGTGATACTAGATGATCTTAACCTCTTTGAACCTCTGCTGAATCTTGCATGAAGCTGGGGAATGTTCCTGCCTCATAGAAATGGAGACCTCTGTGTATAAATGTCATCTGCCATACTGCATCTCAGTCTGTCTTTGTAAAATATTTCCCTTCATCACCTAAGGGCTCTTTGACTCAAAGAATTATGTCTTATATTCCTTTCTCAGCTTCTAGCCCAGGACCTGACACATAGTAGGCATTTGGGAAATGTTAATGTCCTACCTAAGTGGAACAAAAACATCTTTGACTGAATGTTTGTTCAATTGCAAGCCAATCATTGTAATGGAAAGATGTAAAAATGTAAAAATTCTGCATCATCATCATCATTATCACTACCACCATTAATGCTTGTAGGCCTCTTCTTATGAGCTGCACACTGTTCTAAGCATTTCTGTGCTTTAACTCATTTAATTCTCACAACAACCCTGAGGTACATACAGTCTTTTACTATCTCCTTATTACAGATAAGGAAAGTGAGGCACAAGGAGGTGAAGTCACTTGCCCCAGGTCACTCATCTAGTAAATGGCAGAGCCCTAGGAACCGCCCCCATTAGGTGTGACTTTACCCACCCCCTTCTCCCCGCTCCCACCTGCCCAACACCCAGTGAATGTTGCTTCCATATGTGCACATAAGTTTTTGATTGATTGGTACCAATGGTGAGTACATGAAGGGTGGACTGCCTCCCAGTCCTCATCGACACTTAAACATCACACTCTGTGCACTGTCTTCCTAGAGTCTCACTGTAACTCCGTAAGCTGAGTATGATCATCCTCATTTCATAGTAGAGGGAACGGCAACTTCAAGGGTTTGAAAGACTCGTTCAGGGTCTCATGGCCAGTAGATGGAAGAATTGAGATTTAACACAGGTTTTTTTGACTCTAAAGCCAGAGTTCTTTCTGTGGTCCCAGGCTGCCTTCTCCAGAAAGGCTCATTTGGGCTGTCTGAGGGCAGTGCTCATGGTTGTCCCATGAATGGAGATTCGTGTCATGGTGTGTGCGTTGGAGCAGCTGTGGCACATGATCTGGAGTACTACATCATGCTCTCTTAGAGGGTCCACATTCATGACTTCTTGCTTGTTGTTAAAAGGAATACTTCTGTATTAGAAAAGAGCCATTCCTGACCAGTATGTCCTCTTTCTTGGGTTAAATTTGATTTCTAAATATCAAGAAGTGATACCACCTTACTTGGTCTGTAGCCCTGTTCCCCTCTCAGTGGTTGTTTTTCTCCTCAAGCAAGATCGTTATTGACCGGAGAAGTGGGTAGGAGGACGTGATGTAGAGGAAAGAGCCCAGGGGTTTAGCATTACCACAGCCCCTCATATGGTCATGGGCAAGCCACTAACCCCCTGTCATCCTGAGCTTTGTCATCTGTGAAATACATTTCAACAGTGGGCTATGCAGATGTCTTACCATGTCCTTGCTCTTAACTGGACAGTCCATGCCTGGGTTTTGCATGCTCACCTACATTGCCAGGATTCCAGAATAGGGCAGAGGGGAAAGAGGCCTTCATCCAGGCTCCTCCTTACCCTCTTCCTCTTCTGGGTGGCCTCATCCACACTTCTTTTTTTAATTTTAGAAATATTTATTCATGCATAGCTTGATTTTATTATACTGGTGAGCCTATAGAAAATTCTACTAAAAATTACTTTTAAAAATAATAATATTTCTGAAAAAATAAAATAATAGCTACACAATGTTTACATAATGTACAGTAAAGCAAATTTTTAAATTTGGCTCTCAGCATCAAAAGATAACAAAGGCAGAATAATTCATCCTGGTAACAGTCACAAAATCATCTCTTACCTGTGTATGTTTGTGATAACCTGTCACAGGCACATTTCAAAGATAAAGGTTTTTTCCCCCCAATATGGTTATTTGGAATTAGTTATGAAATTTACTGCAAGCTTCTTCAAATTTTAAATTTATGATTAATAATTTTGTTTTGTTGAAAATGTTGATTGAATTTTCTTTGCATACATAAATTTTTTTTGATAGTTCAATTTTTATATGTTATTTATATTCTTTTTTTTTAAGAATTCCTTTGTGGAATGTATTTTTTTTTAATTTCAGAATATTACAGGGTTACAAATGCTTTGGTTATATATTAATAAATTGCTTTTTCACTGCCCGAGTCAGAGTTACAAGCGTGCCCATCCCCCACACAGCATGCACCGCCCCCCTTAGTTGTGAATTTAACCATCCCCTTCTCCCCCCCTCACATGCCCAACACCCAGTGAATGTTACTTCCATATGTGCACATACGTTTTGATCGATTAGTACCAATTTAATGGTGAGTACATGAGGGGTGGACTGCCTCCGTCCTCATCCACACTTGAAGCATCTCTTGCCAGGGCTTCTGTTTTGCACAGCTGAGTGCCGCCCTCTACAGCAGCAAAGCTCCTGGCCCTGCCACTTACCTTCTGTGTGCTGATGACTCACAACTTCCCCCTCTGCCCTGACCTCTCCTCTGAGCCTTAAATGTTGATATCTAACTCCCCACTTGACATGTCAAACTGAAAATGCCAGGCCGGCGCAGTGGCTCATGCCTGTAATCCTAGCACTCTGGGAGGCCAAGGTGGGAGGATCAGGTCAGGAGTTGGAGACCAGCCTGAGCAAGAACGAGACCCTGTCTCTACTAAAAATGGAAACAAATTAATTGGCCAACTAAAAATATATAGAAAAAATTAGCAGGGCATGGTGGCACATGCCTGTAGTCTCAGCTACTCGGGAGGCTGAGATAGAAGGATTGCTTGAGCCCACAAGTTTGAGGTTGCTGTGAGCTAGGCTGATGCCATGGCACTCAAGCATGGGCAACAAAGTGAGACTTTGTCTCAAAAAAAAAAACAAAACTGAAAATGCCTTCAATCTAAATTTGCTGTTCTTTGTTTTCCTGCCTAGAACCTGGTTATAGAAATCTCAGGGCATTCCTAACATGCACCATCCTCACTCATCCCTTGTATCCAGTCAGCACCAGATCCCCTAGATTTCACCTCCTCAGTAGCTCTTGAGTCTGTGTCCTCTTCTCCACCCTCACTACCCTCTGTTCCAGCCACCAGCATCACTCGTTTGCATGACTGACTGCCATCACCCCCAGCCAGTTCCTTGCTTCCTCTGTTTTCTTCACAAAACAGTCAGAGCCACCTTTCTGTCACCAGAATCAGATAAGTCTTCCCCCGCCCCAGTCAGAAACCTTCATTGGCTTTTGTTGCTTTCTAGGTAAAGATCAAACTATGTGTGGCTCATAGGCCCCCTGAGGACCAGCTCTGGCCCACCTCTCCACATCACCCAGTCGTTCTCCCCAGCTCTCTGCACTGCAGCCACACAGGCCTCTCAAGTTTACTGCTCCCCCAACCCCTACCCCCACGGGGCCTTTGCACATACTGTTCCTTCTGTCTAGAATGTTCTTCCCTTATCTCTTGGCCTAAAGTTTTCTCTTCCTGTAGAGCTCACTTCAAGTACCATTTCCTCAGGGAAGCTTTCTTAGACCTACTCCCCCATGTCTACAGCAATTTATACCATAAATTCTCATTTTGCTGATTATTTAATCAAAGTCTATCTTTTCACTAGAACATAAGCTCTATGGGTATGTCTGTTCAACTTTGTATCTTCGGGGCCTGGCATGTAGTGGGTACCCAGTACGTGTTTGTGAGGGAATGAATGAATGAATGACTAGATGGCTAGGCAGAGAGTGCCGTAGGAAGTGGATCCATACTGATGGGCAAGTGTTAGACCAAATGCATGTGGAGGTGTTAGTCCTGGCTCTGGTTGGTCTTCAGCTTGCCCCAGTGTCACATCATCACAGTAGAATCAATTGTTGAATGGCTCAGAATGAAAGTGCCATTTGGTTTAGTTGACAATCTCTAACTACTCAGTGCCTGTTAACATGAGGTCTGGCAGCAGGTTAATGTGAAGGAACAGGCACACAAGGGGCATGCCAGTTTGTTAAGTAAAAAGATGTTTTGGTTAAAAACTTCAGGTGCTGGATTCACCGTGTTTCCCTCCCTGCCTAAACCAGGATCTAAAGACACAGGGATAAATAGGAAACAATCTACCCTTGAAGAGCTCATAGATAGCAGAGCTAGAAACATAAATATATCAAAACATCATACAAAGTAACATCATTGACATATGAAAAGGTGCTAATAATAAAATTAGTATTGGTTGCTTGTCTGCTTTATGCCTAGTAGTTTACTTAGATTAACTCCTTTATTTCTCACTGTAACCCTATGAGGTGAGTACTGTTATTACCCATTTTACAGATGAGGACATTGAGGCTCAGTGAGGTAGAGTGACTTCCCAAGATTGCTAAGCTAATAAGTGGCAGAGACAGGGTGCAGTAGCAGGTGGTCTAGAGTTGGAGCCTTCTCTCTTCACTGCCTGATGCTCCTTCGGCACAGAGGGAAATCAGAGGAGGAAGTGATGAGCTTGTCCTGAAGGAGTCAGGAAGGACTTGCCGGAGAGAGTGAAATGGAAGCTGAGTTTGCAGCCAGGAGCATGGGGCAGGGAATGGCAATCCAGGCAAAGGAGGTGACTGAGGCCCAGCCGCATGGAAGGGTGTGATATGTTCGATGAGCTCTGAGGGGTCCAACGGTACTAGAGCACAAAGGAAGAGGGGCAGGCGACAGGTGGGGGTTAGCTGGGCCAGCTGGACTTGAACAGATGAGAAGGGAATTCACTGCCAGGCTTGGGTACTGCTGAAGTCCTTGGAAGTCCATTTTGCCCTGCAGTCCTGCATTTCTGTAACTCTGCTGACCTCAGCAACCTCAGGGCTGAAGCTCTGAGCTCGGATCTGTCTCTCTTATGGCAGGAGAGGTGCTGAGAGGGGATCGGATTGTCAACACCCCTTTCCAGGTTCTCATGAACAGTGAGAAGAAGTGTGAAGTTCTGTGTGGCCAGTCCAACAAGCCCGTGACCCTGACAGTGGAGCAGAGCCGGCTCGTGGCCGAGCGGATCACAGAAGACTACTATGTCCACCTGTAAGTTGTCCTCCGCTCCCTACTGGCCTCAGAGTCACATAGGGGAGGGCACTGATGGGAAAGGCAGTGCAGAGGGACTGAGCGGGGCCTTGGGTTTCCAGCATTGCTGACAACCTGCCTGTGGCCACCCGGCTGGAGCTCTACTCCAACCGAGACAGCGATGACAAGAAGAAGGAAAAAGATGTGCAGTTTGAACATGGCTACCGGCTCGGCTTCATGGATGTCAACAAGGTATAGTGTCTTTGGCGTGTTCACAGGGCTGGGGAGCCACACCTCACGAGTCAGGAGCACTGAGGGCTCAGAGAAGGGGGAAATATTCAGCTGTAGGCTCGTAACAGAAATATGGGGATCGCCAAGGCGGCTTTCTCCTCGTGTCCCTGAACATGATGGTCTGTCAGAGGTCTGAGTGCTCTGGGCAAGGCTCTGGTAGATGCTACGTGGAGGTGAAGGCACAGTCCCTAAAAAGTCAGATTCCTTTTATAAGATTAAAACAAAAAAGAAATCTGGCACTTCATTGGTATGTAGGAGAGAGGGCTAAGTTGTGGTCAAGAGCATGCGGTCTCCCAGGGTTTGAATCCTGCCTCCACCAGTTACTGGTTGTCTGAGCGACCTCGAGCGTGTGATTCCTTATCTGTCAAATGTATCTGATAAGGATGGCCACCCTCTGGGGTTGTTATGCAGAGAAAATCAGATTGTGTGAGCACTTCACAGCATAGCCCCTGAGAATAAGCTAATAATGATGAGGATTATAACTGTGATTCTCTTTACTTAATCTTTCTGATTTTCTGAACTGAGTACATATTACTTAGGAAGTAAAAGACAAAAACATTTCTTTTGAAGCACAGCCTGTCCTGCAAGGGCTTCTGTCCTAATTAGGAAGAGAACTGACAGTGTAAGACCCTGGATCTTAAGTACCGATTGCCTTCCACTGACTGTTAATACCAGTAGAGTTCAGAGGAAGCTCATTGTGCATTTACGTTGTCACGGAGAAGGTGGGCCTTGAAAATAGGTAGGCTTTTGCAGAATGGAGTTGGGGTGGCATTCTAGTTGGAGTGAATATGGTAAAAAGAGATGTAAGGTCTGGGAGGCCGGTGAGCTCATGTGACTTAAAAGATGATGACAGCCAGGCATATTAAAGTCAGATGATAGAAGGCCTTGAATGCCAGGCTAAGAGAATTGGGCTTTTATCTGTTATGCTCTAGGGAGCCCCTGAGGGTTTCTGAGCAGGGCAGTGATAAGAGGAGAACAGTGTTGTTGGAAGGTTGGTACAGGCAGGCATGCTGGGTGAGGGGAGGGAACTGACACCTGGGTAGTCTCCCTGAGTGATTTTCTGATTGTCTCTTGCTATTAGTTGTTTTGTTCTCTGTTGCTCCATTTTAGATCTACCTGCACAATCACCTCTCATTCATCCTTTACTACCACCGGGAGGATATGGAAGAGGACCAGGAGCACACATACCGTGTCGTCCGCTTCGAGGTGATTCCCCAGAGCATCAGGCTGGAGGGTGAGTGGGGAGGTGTGACCAGAGGGGCAGGACTGGATGGGCCTGGGCTTCCATACCCAGGGTCTTCTCACGCCACACACTCCTGAGCTGGCTAACAGGCTCAGGTGTGGTGTATGAGTCCAGCCGAGGAAGAGTCATGATATCCTGTTAGAGAAGGTGGGGTTGAGGGGAAAGCTGACAGTCTGACATCTGCTGTGGCACAGACTAGGTACCTTATTAGTTTACCCTTTCCCAGCAACCACAGGAAGTAGACATGTAGTGATAATAGCTAAGAAACCAGAGGCTCAGAGCGGTTAGTGACATGGCCAAGACCAAACAGCAGGTTGGGGCTTGGTGGAGCCTCTTCCCAAGAACCAGCCAGCTCATTCTGGGTTAAAGAACAAGGGGCAAGGACCCAGACAGAGCTGTTGGGCAGCAGGTTTCTTTGTTTCTCTCCCTCTATGGGAGTGATTGGCATAGACTAGAATTTGCCCAGGATCAGCCGTTGTTCTGCAGTTTGAGAGCCCAGGTTAGTCCTGCTGGGCCTCACAGGACCTGGTTCAGTGCCACCTCACCTGCCAGCCCTCACTCACCACAGCGTGTTCTCCAATTAAGCAGTATGCCCAGCCTTTTGTCCACAGTGGTGGTTTTCTGGCTTTTTTTTTTTTTTAAGCTGCAGAACCTACCTTTCAAACAAAATTGGACACAGAAGTCTGAAACATAGATCCAGTACCTTAACAGCACCATACTGCATCTCCTACTATTCGTGTCCTGAACACAGTTCTACATTTGTGTACATGACAGTTTTGAGATCATCTGCTCCCCCACCAGCTCTTTGAGAGCTTGGAGTCTCTGTCTCCTTTCCTCACCATTTTATCTCCAGCACTCAGCACAGTACCTGGCACATAGTTGGTGCTTATTAGAGTTGGTTGAATGAAGGGACAGATGATAGGATGAAAAAATGAGGAAATGAATGGAGAAAGCATCTGAGTGATTGAATTACTAAAGTGCTGGGACTTTGGAGATGAACTAAGTGAGTACACATGACGGAATGAATCAGTATTGTGTTGTGTGTTAAATGGGACTGACTGAATGAGTAAGTCAGTGTTTGAGTTTAATGAAGGGAGACTCATTGACTAAAGGAGGGACTCAGACTCAGACCTCTCATGTACAGGCCTCTCTGCAGTCCCTAGGCCTTTGGAAGGTCAGGGCCCTGGGGAATATAACTTTTGTTGGGGTTTTTTTGTTTTTTGTTTTGTTTTGTTTTTTAGAGACATGGCCTCGCTGCATCACCCAGGCTGGAGTACAGTGGCATCATCATAGCTCACTATTGCCTGAAAATCCTGGGCTTTAGCAATCCTCCTGCAGCCTCCCAAGTAGCTGGGACTATAGGCACGCTACCATGCCCAGCTAATTTTTCTTATTTTTTGTAGAAACAGGCTCTCACTATGTTGCCCAAGCTGATCTTAAACTCCTGATCTCAAGTGAAACTCTCACCTTGGCCTCCCAAAGTGCTGGGATTATAGGCATGAGCTACCGAGACCGGCCTAATTTTTTAAATCCATTTTTGCCCACTGCACCCAGCCTCCACTCAGACCTTAGAGGCCAGGGTCCCAGCAGCAGGCAGTCTCAACCCCGAAACAACCCTTGGGTAGTGGCACTGACTGCCACAGGAACAGACCGAGTCTCTGTCTCTCACAGATCTCAAAACAGATGAGAAGAGTTCATGCACCCTGCCCGAGGGTACCAACTCCTCACCCCAAGAAATTGACCCCAGCAAGGAGAATCAGCTGTACTTCACCTACTCTGTACACTGGGAGGTGAGTAGGGCTGGAGCTCACAGGCAAGGGAGGGGGGTTCTGGTCTGGGCAGGCCTGACTCTGCATGCTTCCTCCCAACTCCCAGGAAAGTGACATCAAGTGGGCCTCTCGCTGGGACACTTACTTGACCATGAGTGATGTGCAGATCCACTGGTTTTCTATCATTAACTCCGTTGTGGTGGTCTTCTTCCTGTCAGGTGAGAGACCTGTGGGTTGAAGGGTGCAGAGGACGGCTTTGGGGTTGAGTGACTGAGGCATCCACCTGCACCTGCATGCATTCACTGATCCAGTGAGACCTTGGTGTTGCTCATTCCGTACCAGGCACTATGCCAGATGCTGGGGATGTGGTGTGGAACAAGCCTACCCCAGTCTCTGCCTTCACAGAGTCAGTATTCTAGTGGTGGGAGAGAAACAAAAAAGCAAGTAAATGGTGGAGTTCCATATAGGGATAAGTGCTATGACGCAGATAAACAGGGTGACCAAATACGTAACAGTTGAGGAAAGGGTGAACGCTACTTTAGGGAAGGCCTCTCTGAACGAGGAGGAAGAGCCATCATTCAGAGATCCAGGTAAAGACTGTTCTAATGAGGGTCACGCCCCTGCAGTGAGATAAGCTCGGCAAGAAGCTAGATGTCGAGAGGGTGGTGGACAGAGGTGGAATGACACTGATTGTTTCAGTATCATGTGAGAAGTGAAGATAATGCCACCTACTGTTTATTAAACACTAAGGGGCCAGCTGCTGTCCTAAGCACTGTACAAACGCCTCAATCCTTGAAGCCTCGTGAGTTAAGCCTAAAAACATTAAGTGAGCTCAAGGTCATGCAGCCCATTCTCCTAACCACTGCACTGCTGCCTAGAGAGGGAAATAGGGAAATAAAATGGGGATGGGGGATTTCTGAACTTTTGCAGGGGTACTGAGAGTTGAAGATGTCCCTGGTGAGTCTTGAAGCATGAATATGAGTCAGTTAGGGTAGGGTGGGGCATTCAGACAAAAGGAATAGCCTGGGCAAAGGCATGGAGGTGACAGAGCCACGAGGCTATGAACTAGTAGGTGGCTCAAAGCAGCAGATAACCAAAGGTAGAGTGAGAAGTGAGCCTGGGAGAGAGGAGGCTGGAGAAGTTGGCAGGATCAAGCCATGGAAGAGCTGGGATGCTCTTTAGAACAAAAAGCGGTATCCTTTGGCTACCCCCAACCATCCCAGTGGCACTTCATTTCCCCAGCCCGGGCAGTGTCCTTCTGTGCACCCTTCCCTTGGTGGAGTGCACAGCTGGAGTGGAGCTCCGCCTAGAAGAGGACCTGAGGTCCTGGATAGCCAGTTCCTACTGGAACAAGCCATGCACGCCAGCAAAACACCAAGCCCAGGAGGGCATGGGGCACAGAGGACTGCTGGCAGTGCCAACAACTCTTCCTCCCCACCCCTGTCTGTTTCAGGCATCCTGAGCATGATTATCATTCGGACCCTCCGGAAAGACATCGCCAACTACAACAAGGAGGATGACATTGTACGAGGTCTTGGCTGGGGAGGGATGGACTTGGAGAGGGAGGGCAGTCTAGCAGTAGGGCTCTGGGTCTACCACACCGGGAGGGGTGTATGTGTCTGCTATCACTCATAGAGGAAACCTCATGAAGGTAAAAAGAAGAAAATATTTTTAATCACCCAAAATGATGAGGATGAGGTTTCTAATTTCCAAGTGTAAAAGCAATGGAAGAAATCATAGAAAGAAAAGTTGATTGATTGACATTAATATTTTAAAAACTATTCTGCCTGTCAGATACATAGACAAAACAGAAAAAGGAAGTAGCAAAACAATATTTGCAACAAACTTAAGAAAAGTAGTATAGTTGAAAGAATTTGTATAAAATCTCTTCAGGAAGAAAAACAAAAAACCTAAAATCTCTAATGTAATGATGAACAGAAACTTTATAGACAAGGAAGTACACGTGGCACATAAGCATGTGAAAAACTGTTTTTTACCTTAGGAATAACCCCTGAAAATGCAGGTTCAAATAATCATAAGACCATTTTGGACCATCAAATTAGCACAGATTTTTTTAAATAGTACTAATTGTTGGTAAGGTTAACATGGGATAAGCACCTTCCCATACTACCCATGCAAGTATAAATTGGTAGTTTTCTGAAAAGTGATTGGTGGTACATATCAAGAACTGTAAAATAGGGAACTTGCTTTGACACAGAAATTATTCTAGAATTTTCCTAAGGAAATATTGAAAAACACAAAGACTTGGTCTAAAAATACTTACTGCAGCTTTGAAATATAATTTCAAAGAGTATGTATTGACATGAGGAAATGCTTACAATCAAATATCAACTGAAAATAACAGAAGTACTCAGTATGATCCCAATTTCATTATTTAAAACATACATATAAACATATACATACATAAAAGATTGAAGGAAATATATCAATACAGCAATACCCTTAAGTGGGAGTATAAATCATTTTTTAACATCTTTCTGTTTAAATTTTTTCCATAATATTTATTGCTTTTTTTCATTTGAATTTCATGCCATATACCAAATTTTTTTTTTTTTTTTTTGAGACAGAGTCTCACTCTGTTTCCCGGGCTAGAGTGCCATAGCATCAGCCTAGCTACAGCAACCTCAAACTTCTGGGCTCAAGTGATCCTCCTGCCTCAGCCTCCTGAGTAGCTAGGACTACAGGCATACACCACCACGCCCAGCTAATTTTTTCTATATATTTTTAGTTGTCCAGCTAATTTCCTTCTATTTTTTAGTAGAGACGGGGTCTCACTCTTGCTCAGGCTGGTCTGGAACTTCTGAGCTCAAATGATCCGCCTGCCTCAGCCTCCCAGAGTGCTAGGATTACAGGCGTGAGCCACCGCACCCAGCCTACCAAAACTTTTTTACTTATTTTTTATTACACAAATAAGAATACTTAATTTCTTTTATAATCAGAAAAAAATTTGCTTCAAATGTCACCATCCAAGAACTATTACAGTTAACATTTTATTGTGTTGATGTGTTACATTATTTTCCTACACACTCGGTTTGTGGAATTTGGGGAGATTTTCCTTTATGCAGCTACTGGTGTCGTGTTTGTGGCCTCCCATCACTTGCACTCCTGTGTCAGAGCAGAGCCGGTTGATAGCTGAGGGGGCCTGGGTCCTCGAGGATGGTCCTTGGAGGAGCTGCCTCCAGCCTCACTCTCTGGCCCTTTTGCTGCAGGAAGATACCATGGAGGAGTCTGGGTGGAAGCTGGTGCACGGTGATGTCTTCAGGCCCCCCCAGTACCCCATGATCCTCAGCTCCCTGCTGGGCTCAGGCATTCAGCTCTTCTGTATGATCCTCATTGTCATCTGTGAGTGGGCTCAGCGGGGCTGGGTGTGGAGGGCATGGCCACCTCTTCCATGTGCCTCAAGGAGAGGAGGGTGGGCTTCTCTCCCTGGAGAAGGGGACCAAGCTCATCTGAAGTCTCAGCACCAGGTGGACATGTCAGTATGTCCGGGCCAGACAGCTGTCCACCCCAGCAATAGCCCCTGCCCAGGACCATTTACCAACTGGGCTCCTTCCTAGCACCATTTACAGAGCCCACCATGTCCACTCCTTCAGGGAAGCCACCCATCACTGCTGTGAGATGAGCCTTTTGTAGTCAGAGGGTAAGTGACTTACCCAAAGTCAGTACCAGGATCATGTGCTCACTTCGGCAGCACATATACTAAAATTGGAACGATACAGAGAAGATTAGCATGGCCCCTGCGCAAGGATAACAAAGTCAGTACCAGGATCAGAACTGGAATCAGGTCTTTTTTTAATCTTAGAAAAACCCACTAATATATAATAGTTTCAGATAGCTCTGGAATCAGTCTGCCTAGATTTGTATCTCAGCCTCATGAATCCAAGCTTTGTCACCTTGGACAGGCCACTTAACCTCTGTGAGCCTCAGTTTCCTTGTCTGAGAAAGGGGAAACTGATCACCACCTTTCAGAGTTGACAAGGCAGAATCAGTGAGGCGACATTTGTGGTGCACTCAGCCCAGTGCCTGGCTTGTTGCAAGTGCTTTGTGGACTGGAAGCTTCAGAGAAGATTTAGCCAGGTGCAGCCCAGCAGCTGCTGCACCCCTCTGAGCCCCAGCTAAGACTAGTCTTCTCCTGTAGAGGGGAAGGAACTAGGCTGTTGAGGAGGCCAAGGGAGAAGGAAGCCTCATTTAGCCCCCTCTGCCCAGTGTCCTGGTCAGCCTGTCCAAGATGGGGCTGGGAACCTGGCAATCAGCCCCTCTGACTTTCTCTGCCCTGCCCTCCCTCCCTCCACAGTTGTGGCCATGCTTGGGATGCTGTCGCCCTCTAGCCGGGGAGCTCTCATGACCACAGCCTGCTTCCTCTTCATGTTCATGGGGTAGGTGTGTCTGAGTGTGCTCCTGGGGGCTGGCACAAGCCTCCTTCACTCCAGCTAACAGGTCCCCTTGGTGTGAATCCCTGCCATTTCTCCACAGAGTGTTTGGTGGATTTTCTGCTGGCCGTCTGTACCGCACTCTAAAAGGCCATCGCTGGAAGAAAGGAGCCTTCTGTGTAAGTGTTCTAAACCTTCTCCTGCTGTTTGGTGGGGAGCTAAGAAGCTTCTTCCTGGTTGGCTCAGGAAGAGTATAGGCAGGCGCTGGTGAAGATTTTGGGGCCGAAGTCTGAGCTGCAGCATGATGTAGCAGGAGGAGCACAGGCCAGGGGTCAGGAATATGGAGCTCTTACCCGCAAGCTTGCAGCAAGACCTCTTAGGGCCTTAACTCCCCATCTGTAAAATGCAGGATTTGAATTTAGGTGATTTTTAATCTACATTGTCCAATGGCTCAAGCAAGAGAAGAAATTAGGGCTTCAGAATAGCAGGATTTAGAACAGCAAGGCTGCTGGGAGACACCCTGTCCAACAGAGTAAAGAGAGACTTGCCAGCCAAAGACAGAAGAGGCCAGGCCCATGTTAACTGTCAGCCTGTCCACCAGACTTTGGTGCCTCCATTCTTCTTCCGTGAGGACAGCTCCTGCTCTTTGTCCTCCTGGGGGTTAGGAGAGATCTTAGCAACAGAAAAGACCACAGAAGCCACACAAGTCTAGGGGTCGACCTCACCTCCCGGGGACCCCTGAGCTGCTTCTCCCAGAGCCAGTGAATCCCTTAGAGGACCAGGGACACCCTTGGATGCCCACACTCAGAGAAGCCTCTATGGCCAGCACTCTGAAACATGCTCACAGCTGTCGAAAGCTCCAGGGGAGCTCAGGCTATTGGTTCTGGCTGCCAGGCCTTAGGCACAGAGTAAGCCCTCAGTAAAGAGCTGTGATGGTGATTGCTCTGGAAGGATCAAAGAAGGGTTCCCACATTCTTGATGATTCAAGCATTTTTCTTAGGCCACTGTGTGCCAATAGCCAGGTATCTACAGAGGAATAAAATCCACCATTCCCCTCTCCCGATAAGAGTCTTTCCTGGTAAAGTATCCCTCCAGACACCCTCCAGGCTCTCCCTCGACAGGTCCTGAACCAAACCCAGTCTCTTCCCCCTTGCGTCTGGTGGCCCCATCATTCATCCAGGCGCCCAGGCCAGAGACCCAGGAAGCTACCTGTCCTCCTCCTCCCTCGTGCCTCGCCTCTTCTTAGACATCAAGTGTCGCAGGGTTTCCTGCCAAATGATCCACAAATCCCCTCCTATCTCTCCATCTCTGAGGTTCTGGCCCAGGTTGAGGCTTCTTGCCTCTCCCTTGGACTGACCTGGCCGTCTGTGGTCTCCCCACAAGATTCTCCCCTCCCTCCACACCTGGGCCTCTGCCACAGCCCGCTGCAATGTGGGTGCCCAACTGCTTTCTCTCCTCTGCCCTTGCCTGTGCCATCCCCTCTGCCTGGGCCACGCCACCCCTTACCCTCCTCTCTTGGTTGGTGTCACCTCGTCCTTTAAGTCTGAGCTCCAGCATCCCTCCTCTGGAGGCTGCTGCCTCCCCTGATTCTGCCCTCAGTGTCCTTGGTGCTCCAGAGGAGCTGGGCAGAGCCATGGTAAAAGCTAAGTCGTACTTGGCTGAGTGAAGCAGTGCTATGTGTATTCTCCATGTATGGGTCTGCTTTTTTCCTGTTTGTACCCCTGGTGTCTAGCACAGTGCCCAGTCAGTAAATTTCAGCCAGGAAGGCAGAAGAGGAGGAAGTCCCTGCTACACAGCAGAGTAAAACAGGAACACAAAGGAAGGGAGGGAGTGACATTTGAGCTGGACCTTAGAGAGGAGGGTTTCACACGGAAGCAGCCAGCATAGGGGCCTTAGGTTCTGGAAGGACCAATCCTGGCTCTGTTCTTTCCTTCGCTGATAACTTTGACTAGCACCTGAGCCTCAGTTTCCCCATCTCTCCAATGGAGATTGCTGCGTCTGCCTGTGAGAGTTGTGTGGGTGGAAAGAGACAGCATGTAAGGCTACAGTGCTAGCACACAGGAGGCAGATACCCTCAAGTGTTCATGGCCTTTGTAAAGGCCCAGGGATGGGAACGTGCAGAAGCAGTGACCAGTTGTTGGGTACAAGGGGTGGTGGGCCAAAGATGGAACTGGCAGTGGAGGTTGAGTGCCAGCTTGCAGAGGGCCTTGGTCATTGTGGTCATTGACCCACCTGGATGCTCAGGCTGCCATGGTGGTCTCTGGCCTGGTAGTCACTGCGTGGCAAGGAGGCAACTCAACTGTAAGTCTGTGGCTTTGGTTCCCTGTGCCTGGACCCCAGCCCAAGAGATTCTGACTGAGTACACCACAGTATGTCAAGAGCGTGGGCCCAAGTTTGTAGCTTGCTCCCCCCTCAACAGACTGTGTGAGGCTGTGGGGAGAGGTATTCAACATTGCTGGGCCTCAGTGTCCTCATTAAAAGGAATAATGTTAGTCTTCCCTTTCTAGACCTGCAGTGAGGATTATGTGAGATGACGTATTCAAAGCCCAGCGTCTGCCATCCTCAAGGCTCAGTTAAAGCCTAACCATCATTCTAGGTGGTTTGGCTTGGGGCCCAGACATACATGTTTGTAAAGTTTTATCCATTCACTTATTCAGCAAATATATATTGAATAGCTACTGTGTTCTAAGTGAGGGGAGTACGTTAGAGAAAAGGCTGGACATGCACTTCCCAAGGAGCTCACAGTCTATTGGGGATACGCAGACATTGATCGGGTAGCAAGAACACACAATTACAAACTGAGATGAGAGCAAGGAAAGGGCAATTTCAGAGACCTAAGAGGGCATAGAACAGGGAGTCTGCATAGTCTGAGAGTCAGGGAATACTTTCTAGAAGGAATGATACTTGAGCTGAGTCCAGAGGATAAGGAGGGGTTGAGAACTTCTCCCCCACACTGGGATGGGGGAGCTCCCTGGATGCAGCTCCTCAGCCTGGCCCCTCTTGCTTCCAGACGGCAACACTCTACCCTGGTGTGGTTTTTGGCATCTGCTTCGTATTGAATTGCTTCATCTGGGGAAAGCACTCATCAGGAGCGGTAAGTGCCCTCCCTCCCCAGCAAGAGAGGGCTAGCTGTGCTCAGTCCCACTCCCAAAGGCCACTTCCTGCTATCCCCTTCCCTTTTCTGAGTCCCCAAAGTTCTGTTCCCAGCCCTGGGGGCTGAGGGCTGGCAGGGGTTTCCCCACGCTACCGAATGTCTGCCCATGCCCTGGCCCTGGCCTTCCTGTGGGCTCTTTCAGACAACTGCCAAAGCTCACTTCTCTAAAGGGAGGTTCCACAGTCCAGGAGCCAACTGGGGAATTTCCCTTTGTCTTAACCAAGAGAGAGCTGCCTCCTGTGAGGATATCCCAAAATAGGGCTGTCCTCCTCAGCATCCCTGCCCCGCAGCACCAGCCTCTGCAGGTAGAGGCAGAGAGGAAGGGGAGGGTAACGTTGTCCTATCATTTGAGTGGGGATCCCACCAGCCCCAGTCCAGTATGTTGCTAGCAGCTGCCCAGGACTCAATGAGTAGGATTTTGAGCTCAGTTGGGGTGGGGGGATGGAGTCTCCATCAATTAGCAGGCCTGCAGTAGAGTTGGGGCAGGCATTTGCCATTCACCTTAGCAGGTGGAGCCACCTGCCCTTTGCCTGCATGTGCCCATTAAAGGTCCTTGCATGAGGTTTTAAGTCCAGGCAGCTGGAGGACGGGGTTCTTCCCCAGCAACTTAGCAAGCCATCCTCAGGAAACATGGAGTCATGCCCTTCTTCTCACTTCCTCTTTTTTAATACCTGTGTTCCTTCTCTCTTTCAACATTTTCCTCTCAATTACAACTAATCATTATAAACACTCATTATAGAAATTTTGCAAAGTACAGAGAAGTTAAAGAAGAAATAAGGCCGGGTGCTGTGGCTCATGCCTGTAATCCTAGCACTCTGGGAGGCTGAGGTGGGAGGATCTCTTGAGGTCAGGAGCTGGAGACCAGCCTGAGCAAGAGTGAGACCCCATCTCCATAAATATAAATAAATGAAGGAAGAAAGGAAGGAAGAAATAGGCCAAGCATGGTGGCTCACACCTGTAATCTTAGCACTTTGAGAAGCCAGGGTGGGAAGATTGCCTGTGACCAGGAGTTGGAGACCAGCCCGGGCAATAGTAAGACCCTGTCTCTACAAAAAAATAAGAAAAATTAGCCAGGTGTGGTGGTGTGCACCTGTAGTCCCAGCTACTCAGAAAGCTGAGGCAGGAGGATAGCTTGAACCTAGGAGTTGGAGGTTGCAGTGAGCTATGATGACACCACTGCACTCTAGCCCAGGCAACAGACCCTGTCTCAAAAAAAAAAAAAAAAAAAATTTTAAAATAACCTATATTTCAACCACCCAGAGATAAATACTGTGTAGATCTTTAATATGTTTTTTTAGGCTTTTTCCCTTTTTGTGGGTATATTTAAAATGAAATTATGTAATTTAAAAATCACAAAATAATAGCAATCAATATGGTGCTTATTTTGCAATAAGTACTGTTCTAAATACTTTATGTATATTAATTCTTTTTTTGGTATAATTCTTGTAAAAACTTAATAACCATATAGAAGAGGATAAAGAAGAAAATGAAAAATCAGTTCCAATCCCCTATCTGAGGAAGTACTGTTAGTTTTTTGGTATGGGCCTTTCCAGGCGCAATTACAAGCAAATACAGTTGTCCCTTGGTATCCCTGTGGGATTGGTTTCAGGACCCCCATAGATACCAAAATTCAAGGATGCTCAAGTCTTATATATGAAATGTTGTAGTATTTGTAGTTATATAACCTATACACATTCTCCCGTTTACTTTAAATCATCTCTACGTTACTTATAATACCTAATATATTATAAATACTATGTAAATAGTCATTGTACTATATTTTTTGTGTTATTTTTTATTGCTATTGTATTTTTTCCAATTTTTTTTTTTTTTTTGAAACAGAATCTTACTTTGTTGCCTGGGCTAGAGTGAGTGCCGAGGCGTCAGCCTAGCTCATAGCAACCTCAAACCCCTGGGCTCAAGCGATCCTTCTGCCTCAGCCTCCCGAGTAGCTGGGACTACAGGCATGCGCCACCATGCCCGGCTAATTTTTTCTATATATTTTTAGTTGGCCAATTAATTTTTTTCTATTCTTAGTAGAGACGGGGTCTCCATCTTGCTCAGACTGATCTCGAACTCCTGACCTTGAGCAATCCTCCAACCTCGGCCTCCCAGAGTTCTGGGATTACAGGCGTGAGCCACCGCGCCCGGCCTCCAAATATTTTTGATCCTCAGTTGATTGAATCCATGGATTTGGAACCCATGGATACAGAGGGCTGGCCATATTATGTTTTTATTGAAATAGAGTCCTTCTATACATACGTTTTTATAATCTGCTCTTTTTTACTTAATAATATATTGTAGTGTTTTATTCTAACAAAATCAGGAGCGCTTTGTGCAGTTTTGTTTTTTCCCTTTTTTTCTTCACTTAACATAGCACATGTAATTTCTTTTCATTCTGGCCTCATTGTCTCCCCTTCATGTTCTCAGTCCCTTCCTTCCCTATTCCTACCCACTTCCTCCCTACATGACTAGCCATCTCTCCTCTGCAATGTCAAGGTTCCTTCTTCACTGGGAGCCCACATAGCCCCCATCCGTACTCCAAATTGCCCCCAGAGCTAGGGTCAGCCCCAAGAGATTCTGGCTGGGTGGTGGGGGAAGGAGGTTCTGCAGGACCTTCCCCACCACAGTGGCTCTGCTGTGCATATGGCCTCGCTTCCCTGGAGCCCAGAATGTCCCTCGAGCCCTTGCACAGTCCCCATCCTGGGCATCAGAACCTTGTGGGCCTCACAGCACTGTGTCCACAGGTACCATTTCCTACCATGGTGGCTCTGCTGTGCATGTGGTTCGGGATCTCCCTGCCCCTCGTCTACTTGGGCTACTACTTTGGCTTCCGCAAGCAGCCATATGACAACCCTGTGCGCACCAACCAGATTCCCCGGCAGATCCCTGAACAGCGGTGGTACATGAACCGATTTGTGGGGTAAGTCTCCCAGCAGGAGCCAGAGCAGGAGGCTTCTGGAGTGGGCAAGGCCAACACTCCCCTGAGCTATCTCCTTGGGAGGACATAAGAGAGGGTATCTTTCCCCCGAGGGTGCTGTGACCAGTGTTCCTGCAGCTCCAGCTGGCTCTAATAGACTTCAGGAAAGCTTAGCTTCACTCCAAAATCAAGAGGACCAGGTTATAGCCAGACTTGGTGTCAGCCTAGAAACCAGGACAAACAGGGGAGAGAAGGATGGAAGGGAATGGTGAGACAGGTTAAGACCTTGACTTGAACCTTGGGCAAGTTACCCCACCCCACGACCCATACATAAAGTGGGGAGAATAATGTCCATCCTGCCTACCTCTCAAGAGGTCATAGTGGTACAAAAGCATGCCAGAAGAAATAGAACCACCACAGCCGTGTAGGCACTCTCCTTTCATGCTGGCTTGGGAGGGAGCTTGGGGCTTCCTGGTGGCCTGGGTCTCCTAGCAGTGTTAACCCTCTTGTTCTGCGGCAGCATCCTCATGGCTGGGATCCTGCCCTTCGGCGCCATGTTCATTGAGCTTTTCTTCATCTTCAGTGTGAGTACTGCTGCCTGCCCCCACCCCTCCACCCACGCAGCCTGGTGTCTGTCTCCCCCTCCACTCAGGTGCTCTGCCACTTACTGCCTGTGAAATTTCAGACAGGCCCGTTCTGCACCTGAAGTCGGGTAACAGCCCTGCCTCTCAGGACAACTTTGAAAGTTCAGTGAGATGTGCCATGGGTACAGGGTCTAGTGTGTGGAAAGGACTTAGTAAATAGAAGCTGCTCAGTGACACTGCAGTCATTCACCACCGTGATTAATAGCATTGTTGCATCTGCTTTGATTTCTGGGTCCCTGTACATCTTTACCTGTCTGCATTACTCAGAACTCCCAGAAAAGTGGACAGAATGAATGCTTATTGTCAGGATCCTTGTGGGGCTGGAACGAGTAATGTCCATAAAGGCTCTTGGCATTCAGGAAATGCTCTTGTGATGATGATGACTCCTGCCCAGAAGTGCCAAGATGAAAGTGGCAGGAGGACTCTTCGGAGCCGTCAGTGTCTGGCTGACCCAGCTCGGTGCTTAGGGCACAGATGGTGCCTTCTACCAAGTCAGTGCCAGACAAATATCTGCTGTTCCAGAGTTGTGGTCCAGCCCCTTCCTACTGAGACCACTTTGCCCACCCAGGCCTGCCTAGAAGGGTCAGGGGATGGGTTGGGGGCCCTTTGGCCCAATCATACCCTCCAAGGAGGCCACCTCTATTCCATCTGTCTGACCCTGGGCTAGTCACCAGCTTCTCTGAGCCTCGACTTCCTCAGCTGTAAAAGGCCAAGCTTTCACAGGCTCACATATGGCAATGTATATAAAACATGTAGCACAGTGCCTGTTGCTTGGTAAATTGCCCCTGAGTGGTGGTAGCTGCTGTATAATTTTTATTAGGATAGGAATCATTATTTTCTACAAGCTGCCAAGAGTAGGGTCAGTCGTGCCCCCACCCCTCCCTAACAACAGCCTGGGTCAGCCCCTAGTCTGGGGAAGAGGTGCTGGTCAGAGCCACATGCCAGGCCCACAGGGCCCAATGACATTATGATGGTGTCTCCACTCCTGCCCTGGTGACAGGTGGTATGCCAGTAGAAGGGATGGTGGGGTGGGGGCAGGCCAACTGAAGGCCCACTGTGGTGTATCCACAGGCAATCTGGGAGAATCAGTTCTATTACCTCTTTGGCTTCCTGTTCCTCGTTTTCATCATCCTGGTGGTGTCCTGTTCACAAATCAGCATTGTCATGGTATACTTCCAGCTGTGTGCAGAGGTGAGAGCAATGGGCCCCAGGGGGTAGGGGGAGGGGCGGAGCTGGATCCAGCACTGAATAGGCAGGTGAGGCTGTGCAAAGAGGCTAGGTCTGCGTTTCCTACATGATCCCCTCTTCTGGCTGTGAGGTCTTGGATCAGTATATTGCTGTGCCCCTCCAGGCCTCATGTATTCAGCTCCAACCTGGAGTTAGTGAGACCTCACAGCTTAGTTGTGTGGGGTAGTCACCACATCTTGACAAAAGGATGGTAGATTTGTCAGTGCCGAGTCCTCTGCAGTAGAAATTTCTCCAGCAGGCTGATGCAGATTGAGTGACCTGCCCTCCCTCTGGGGACTAGCTGTTGGCAAAGTAGGTGAAGCAAGGGCTGTGGGACAAACAGCCTGGGCCAGAATCCCGTGTCCTCTACTAGTAGCTCTGGATCTTGGGCACGTTGCTTAACCTCTGTGCCGTCCGTTCCTCCTCCATGTGACAGGAATAGTGATAGGGCCTGACCTGGAGGCTGCTGCGAGGATTAAATGAGCAGATTCACATAGAGCACTTAGGATGGTGCCTGGTGTGTGGTAAGCGTTTGCTTAAGAAATGTTACTGTTTTTCTCTTTTTGTTGTTGATTTTTTTAGTAAGGTATAATTTATGAGCAGTAAAGTTCACCCTTTTTATTTTATAATATTATAGTTTTTAGAAATGCATACAATTGTGTAACCACCATCACAGTCAAACTGTAAAACATTTCCATCATCCCAAATATTACTGCTCTTACCCAGAATCTTCGGCCCTTCAGGTACCCATGAACTTTGGCAGGAAGAGGTTCTGCCTAGAGTCAGCAATGACCCTTCCTCTGTTTCCTCCTCAGGATTACCGCTGGTGGTGGAGAAATTTCCTAGTCTCCGGGGGCTCTGCATTCTACGTCCTGGTTTATGCCATCTTTTATTTTGTTAACAAGGTACCTCCCTCCTTGATAGGATCCTCTTAGTCCTCACAGGGCAGGATGATTGAGAGGAGGATGCTGGTAGAAAAAGCCAAGGGTCTGAATCTTACTTTCCCACCTGGAATGGGGAGGACCAAAGCCATCTAGAACTGTTTCTGCTCTAGATCGTGCATCTTTTTGGGAAAAAGAGAATCTATGTTCTGTATGTTTGGGAGACAAAAGCCATCAGGATAAATGACAGTGAGAATACTGTATGCCAGACTTATGAGATATAGCCAAAGCAGGGCTCAAAGGCAGTATGTCACCTGCTGTGCTTTCGACAGGAAATAAGACAAACTTGTAATACCATATTCACTTCAAGAAACTAGGAAAAAAAGAACAGTAACATGAAAGAAAAGTAGATGAAAGGAGTTAATAAAGATAAAAGCAGGAAATGCTGAAATAGCCTTTAGACCCCTAATTTAGGACCTCAAGCATCCTGTCTCTGGAGGCTTCCTTCTCTTCACGTAAGTACTGTTCAGCCCTGCAGAATAAGGAAAGGATGGGCAGGGGCTTCACCTGCATCTTTGAGCCCTCCTTGCTACGTGAGCCCACATAGTAAAGTGTGGTCTGATAATAAAAGGAAGCCTGGGTAACCAACTAGGGCAAACTGACAGAGCTCACTGTCCCCAAAAGAGTAGCAGGGGTAAGAATACAAACCAGTCCCTGTAACGGTTTTCTTTGAGACAGAGTCTGGCTCTGTTGCCCAGACTAGAGTGTCATGGCGTCAGCCTAGCTCACAGCAACCTCAAACTCCTGGGCTCAAGCAATCCTCCTGCCTCAGCCTCCCGAGTAGCTGGGACTACAGGCATGTGCCACCATGTCCGGCTAATTTTTTCTATATATTTTTTAGTTGTCAGGCTGATTTCTTTCTATATTTAGTAGAGACGGGGGTCTCACTCTTGCTCAGGCTGGTTTCGAACTCCTGACCTTGAGTGATCCTCCCACCTTGGCCTCCCAGAGTGCTAGGATTACAGATGTGAGCCACCACGCCTGGCCTCCATAACGGTTTTGACAATACATGAACCAGATGGGCCATTGGGTGGAGTTTGAGGGAGCTCTGGTAGCCCCTCAACTCCAAAGGTAACATTTAAGACTTGACTTCACCCATGGTACTTTGGATCTCCAAAGCCCACAAGCAAGGAGTCCTCTGCTTGCAACCAGAATGTATTTGCAAAGTGGGAGTTGTAGGTTAGTTGGTTGAAGCTTGGCATGACCTTCCCCCAAATAATTGGGTTGGGAAAGACTTTAAGGATCTTTTAGTGCAGTGCTTTACCCCTCTTCCAGTCCTCTTCTCCAGCAATCCCAATAGATGATCATCTAGCTCAGAGGTCAGCAAACTGCAGCCCATGGGCCAGCAGGCCTGTTTCTGTAAATAAAGTTTTATTGGAACACAGCCATGGTCATTCGTTTGCATATTGTCTGTGGCTGCTTTCATACTACAATGGCAAAGTTGAACAGTTGCAACAGAGACCATGTGACCTGCAAAACCTAAAATATTTATAATCTGGCTCTTCCAGAAATGCGTGCTGACCCCTGGTCTAGCACATCCAGTGACATTCCCTCCTGACACTCCCATTCTCTTCCTGGACAGTGCCTGTCACTATCAAGGTCTTCTTGATTCACACTTCAGTCTGCCTCCCTGTAACTCCCATCCTCAGACTTTAGTGTTATTCCTCGGATCACCCAGAACAAATCTAATCTCCCTCCTCTACAGCCCATATTAATCAGAACTCTTGTGTGTGGCAAATGACCAAACCCCAGTTCAAAGTGGCTTAAACAAAAAGAGAATATATTGGCTAATATAACTGGAAAGTTTAAGAAATTGGAGTTCTAGTCTTAGACCCAGGGTCTCAAAAGATGTCAGTTCTGTGTGCACACCTTAGCTCTGTATGTCTTTTTTTGGCTCAGTCTGTAGGCAGAATCTTTCCATAAAGTAGAAAGTGGCCAGTGGCAGCCCTAGAGTCTACTCTTTTCAGTTTTGCAGCCCTAGAGCTGAAAGAATGTCTTTCTATTGTATACCAGTCCCAACAAAGACTCTTGTTGGCTCTGCTCAAGTGACATGCCCATTGCTCACTATTCACCAGGTCTAGTAGGGTGGCATATTCAGGTTTCAGGTTAGCTGGTTTAGGTGTGGTTTTTTTTGTGGGGGAGGAGACAGAGTCTGGCTCCGTTGCCTGGGCTAGAGTGCCATGGCATCAGCCTAGCTCACAGCAACCTCAAACTCCTGGGCTCAAGCAATCCTCCTGCGTCAGTCTCCTGAGTAGCTGGCACTATAGGTGCGTACCACCACACCTGGCTAATGTTTCATTTCTAAAATTAGTTAGCTGGCTAATTTTTTCTATTTTTAGTAGAAAGGGGGTCTCACTCTTTCTCAGGCTGGTCTTGAACTCCTATCAAGTGATCCTCCTGCCTTGGCCTCCCAGAGTGCTAGGATTTCAGGCATGAGCCACCACGCCCGGCCAACTGTCTTAGGCTTTGTGCTAGGATTGATGGCTCCAGTAGGACCAGGTGTTTTGAGTGTGTTCCTCAAAACACCTAGAAGAGGGAAGACAGGAAACACTGTTGGGCAAACAAAAGCTAGAGATCACATTACAGCCTCCTTTCTTTTCTCCCTTCTGCCCCAGTCTTCCTTCTGTGCCCTAATACCTCCTCCAGCCCCAGTGCCTTGTGTATAAAATGAGGGCCTTGGCCTGCCTGAGCTCTCAAGAGCTTTCCTGAGAATGCTTATAAGAAGAGATGAGGGGTTGAGCCTGAAAATGTGGCCTTCACCCTTGGGCTTAGGAGAAGGCCTTAAATAGTAACCTGTATTGTTTTGTTTCTTTATTGTTTTTCTGGGCTCCTGACATCCTATGACCATGTGTCTGCCAGTGAGTCCTGGGACAGGTCCCACTCAGGCCTGGTGCACAAGGAATATCTTGATACCAAAATTCCAGATTATGGCTGGGTGCAGTGGCTTATGCCTGTAATCCTAGCACTTCGGGAGGCCAGAGCGGGAGGACCAGGAGTTTGAGACCAGCCTGAGCAATATAACGAGACCCTGTCTCTACCAAAAAAAAAAAGAAAGAAAAAGAAAGGGAAATTAGCAGGGGGTGGTGGCCTGCACCCGTAATCCCAGCTACTTGGGACCCTGAAGCAGGAGGGTCACTTGAGCCCAGGCATTTGAAGTTACAGTGAGCCATGATGACGCCACTGCACTCTACCTCAGGCAATAGAGTGAGACGCTGTCTCAAAAAAAAAAAAAAAAAAAAGGCCGGGCACGGTGGCTCACACCTGTAATCCTAGCACTCTGGAAGGCGGAGGCGGGCGGATGGCTCAAGGTCAGGAGTTCAAAACCAGCCTGATAAGAGCGAGACCCCATCTCTACTAAAAATAGAAATAAATTAATTGGCCAACTAAAAATATATAGAAAAAATTAGCCAGGCATGGTGGTGTATGCCTGTAGTTCCAGCTACTCAGGAGGCTGAGGCAGAAGGATTGCTTGAGCCCACGAGTTTGAGGTTGCTGTGAGCTAGACTGACACCACGGCACTCACTCTAGCCTGGGCAACAGAGTGAGACTCTGTCTCAAAAAAAAAAAAAAGACAAAGTTCCAGATTACCTTCTATTGTCCTAGCAAACACCCACAGCACATATCCTTAGCATCTCTGTCCAAGCTTCTAAACTCTACCCCAGTTACAGAGGAGTCTAAAATGCTCCAAGATAAACATCATTGTGAGATGTTAACAAGGGACCAGCATTCTTAGGAGAGGAGTGTAGGCTGAGGCAGGCCGGAAGGTGGCTCTCCTCTGGTCCTTAGGCTAGGAACCATGGACACCTCTTCCCTCTACCTTCCTACCCACCCCCTGACTGCTGCTCCAGCCACCGGTTGTTGTACTATTCTGGAGACCAGAAGACCAGGAAGGGCATAGCTGTGGCCGTTCCTGCCTACGGCATTCTGGCCCCAACCCCTGAGGTCCTGAGCATGAGAGGCAGTAAACAGCCTCTGGTACAGATCAAGCTTAGCCATGGCAGTGAGCTTTCCCTGCCCTTGCTGCCCACCCGGAGCAAGCCCCTTCCTTTCACCATGCCTCAGTTTCCCCACAATATCAGTGAGAAGGTAGGGGTCCCGGTTTGCATGGCAGCCTGGCACTAAGTGTCCACCACTCTCTTCTCTCCTGCTTGTTGCCCCAGCTGGACATCGTCGAGTTCATCCCCTCTCTCCTCTACTTTGGCTACACGGCCCTCATGGTCCTGTCCTTCTGGCTGCTCACGGGCACCATCGGCTTCTACGCAGCCTACATGTTTGTCCGGAAGATCTATGCTGCCGTGAAGATAGACTGATCGGGGTGGACCATAGCTGGGCCCACTGCGTCCTCGGACAGGAAGCCACCCTGCGTGGGGAACTGCAGGCACGCAAAATAAAATAACTCCTGCTCGTTTGGAATGTAACTCCTGGCACAGTGTTCCTGGATCCTGGGGCTGCGTGGGGGCGGGAGGGCCTGTAGATAAACCGTGCATTTTTCTTCATCTTACTCCAGTTCTGTGGGGGATGAGTTTTTCGTGGGTTGTTTTCTCTTCAGTGCTAACAAAGTTCCCTCCAGCGGGAACTCTCTGACCTGTTTATTCAGGTTTATTTTTGGTTTGGGGTTTTTTCCTTCTTTTTTAAACAAATGGATCCAGGATGGATAAATGCACCAAGATACTGGGCTTTGGTCACTGTCTCCACCTCAGCTCCTCAGGGCTGTTGGACGCCTCACGACTAACTAGAAGAGGAAACGCCGGGGCTTCAGTGAGGTTTCCAAGCCTCTCACCACGCGTCCTCTCCACTGATGCTACGACAAAGCACAGCTCCGGTCCGGACAGCACCCTCAGTGCCAACCAGCCTCTGCCAGCCCCTCTCCCTCCTCTTCTCTCCTCCCCAGTCTCCTCCCAGGGCTGCCAGGGCAGGGCTTGCAGCCAGGCCTCTGGGTCATCTTGTCACCAGGAGCAAGCCCAAGTCTTGGTTGCTACAAGCAAATGCCCTGGAAGTACTGGGGCCAGGTTCGCCAGGACGGCAGGAACCACCCTGTTCAGAGCAGCCGGAGTTTGCTGGAGCGACAGGAGGAAGAGACTTGCAGTCATGGTGACTGTGTGTGCCAAGAAACCCTGGACCTGGGGCCAAGTATTTCCAGAGCCAAGAGTCCACCTGTCTGTGTCTGGGGAGGGATGGCTCAGGCCGCTAAGGGCCTCACCCCTCAGGATTGCTCCTCAGCCCTTTCCTAAGGGGGTTGCCACTCTTAACCAAGTGTGCTGGTGGCAGATCCTCTCCTCCCCCACTTCAAGGCAGAACAAAGGCCTGGAGACCTCAGATCCTTCCCTTTAGGTGGCAGGGCATTCCCTCCCTGATGTCCCCTGGCCTCAAGGTCCATGCTTAGTTCTTTTATCCAGACCTATCCCACCTGAGTTCTTGCCTCCTTGTTTTTGGGACACCCAGAAAACTGCTTGTGAGAAGGAAGATGGAAGGTAAGTTCTGTCTTTCCTTCCCCACCTCCCAGGAATAGTCAAGAAGCCCAGTCTCCCTAAATTAGAAAGAGGGGGCTCACGTGGCTGGCCAGGCTCCTCCACAAACTCCTGCTCTTCCCAACCTCTGCCCACCCATGCATGTCCCAAACATTTGCTCTTAAATTGCAAGAGACCAAATCTACCCAGGGATTAGGGTTCAGGTGGCAGCCACTCATCCTTGCTCCAGCCCCTTTGGCACTCCCACCACATGACAAAGCTCAGGACGCTGGGTAAGCTAGGAACACGCCCATCCCCTCTCCACCCCACATTCTCCCGGCAGCCCCTACTAGCTCCACCAATCAAACCAGTGAACTTCTCAGTCTTGCCTCACAGTGACTCCATAGCACCAAGCAGCGTCCACCAGGAATCAGGTTGGAGAAAAGGGAAACCAAGCTGTAGAGAATGATATTGGAGTCTTTTGTTCATTCAAATCTTGGATTTTTTCCCCCTAAGAGATTCTCTTTTTTGGGGGGGGAGTGGGGAAACAGATGCCTCATAAAGGGTTCAAACATCATCAATTTTTCTGACTTTTTAAATCATCATCATTATTATTTTTAATTAAAAAATGCCTGTAATGCCTTTTTTTGGTCCAGTTGTAAATAAATATGCCATTGTCCTATTGCTTTGTCTCTAATCTCATGCAAGAGTTGGAGGTCTGAGGTGAGACAGCTTCCCCAAATGGGTTGACTTGAGTGGTTTCCCTTGAACCTCAGTCTCCTGTCAGGCTTTCTAGGGCTCAGGCCACTGCTGTTCCCTGCCTGGTACAAGTCCATAGCCTCTCCCGCCTGCTCAGCCCTCCATGCCCAATTGCAAGCATTTGTCCCTCTGATCCCACCAGCAGGAAATGGCAATCGAGTTGAGACCTGGTTTTGGATTGCCAGTTCCAATACTTTACTGTCAACTTACCTCACCCTCTAATGTGGGACTCCTTCCAATTGCAGGCAATGGAAGCAATGGCAGGTGAGTGGTGGAGAAGTATTCAACTAAGGAGCTGGACTCCAGAACTGTCCTTTTAACCACTATACTATAGCTGTCTTTTTAAAGGCATATGTATTATATATGTGTATGAATGAAATTATATGTAATTGATACAAACTGCACAATTTAATAAGTTTTGACATACCCATGAAATAATCCGCACAAATCTCAAGTTGAAATTTGATCCCCAATGTTGGAGGTGGGGTCTAATGAGAGGTGTTTGGGTCATGGGGGCAAATCTCTCATGAATAGATTAATGCCCTCCCTTGGTGGTGAGTGAGTTCTCACTCTATTAGCTCCTGAGACAGCTGATTGTTTAAAAGAGCCTGGCACCTCCCCTCTCACTCTCTTGCTTCCTCTCTCCCCATGTGACCTCTGCACACACCAGCTGCCCTTCACCTTCTGCCATGAGTGGAAGCAGCTTGAGTTCCTCACCAGAAACAGATGCCCAATCTTGGACTTTATAACCATCAGAATCATAAGCCAAATAAACCTTTTTTCTTTATAAATCACCCAGCCTCAGGTATTCCTTTATAGTAACACAAACAGACTAAGGCATCATCCCCAAGAAACAACTGGTCTTTCTGTCACTATAGATTAGTTTGCATTTCCTAGAGCTTTATATAAATGGAATCATATGCTGTGTATTTTTGTCTGACTTTTTTCATTCAGCATACTTATTTGAGATTCTTCCATATGCTTATGTGTATCAACAGTCTATTCCTTATTTGTGAGTAGTATTCCATTACATGGAATTTGTTTATTCATCTGCTGATAGACATTTGGGTTGTTTTCAGTTTTGGCTATTACAAATAAAGTTGCTCTGAACAGGTGAAGCAGTAAAATGATTGTATTATATGGTAGGGGCATGTTTCTAATTCTGTTGTGGACAGGGACTTTGTATGACATGAATCATTTTGACTTTACTGAGACTTGTTTATGGCCCAAAATATGGTCCATCTTGGTAAAAGCTCATGTGTACAGCTGAAATTGTTCTTGGGTGGAATGTTCTATAAATGTCAATCAGGTAAATCTGATTGGTAGCGGTATTCAAGTCTGATAATTCTTGCTGATTTTCTGCCTGTTATTTCTATCAATGATTGAGAGAGGAGGCCTGAAATCTCTAACTATAATCATAGATTTGTAGATTTCCCCTTGCAGTTCTGTTTTTGCTATATGTATTTTGTTAGATGCATATTGTCCTTTGGATGGATTTATCCCTAGTAATAGTCTTTGTTCTGAAATCTACTTTATCTGATGTTGATATAACCAGGCCCACTTTATTTTGACTAAAGGTAGCATAGTATCTTTTTCCATCCTTTTACTTTTAACCTATTTATATTTAACATGTGTTTCTTATAGGCAGCATATATTAATAGTTTGCTCTTGGGCTCAAGTGATCCTCCCTGTTCAGCCTCCTGAGTAGCTGGGACTACAGGTACATGCCACCATGCCTGTACTTTAAAGATCTTACTCTACTCTCTTCTCGCTCATATTGCCTTCAACAGCAAATTTGATATTGTCCTTATCTTTGTTCCCTCTGTATGTATCAAGTCTCTCTGATTGCTTTTAAGATTTTCTCTACGTTACTGATTTTGAGCCATTTGAATATGAGGTGGCTTGGTGTAGTTTTCATCAAGTTTCTTTTCTTTCTTTTTTTTTTTTTGTTAAGAAAAAACTGGTCCTTCATCATCAAGTTTCTTGTGTTTAGGATTTGTTGAGCTCCTTAGATCTGTGTGTTTATTATAGTTTTCATGAAGCTTGGAAAGTTTCAGGACGTTATTTCTTCAAATATTTTTTCTGTCCCTCATCTCCTTTCTTTCAACAATTCTAATTACCCATGTTAAGCTGCTTGAAGTAGTCCAACCACTGATGCTGTTTTCTTTATCTTTTCCTTTGTTTTGTTTTGATTCTTTTATCTGTATTTCATTTTGGATAGTTTCTATTGCTGTTCTTTTGAATTCACTAATTTTCTGTCATGTCTAATCTGCCATGAATCCCATCCAGTGTATTTTTTTATCTCAGACATTGTCTGTTTCATCTCTAGATATTGATTTAGGTCTACTTTGATATCTTCCATGTCTCTACTTTCTTTTATTGTGATAAAATGTATACAACATAAAATTATTGTTTTAACTATTTTGAAGTTCAGTGGCATTAAGTATGTTTACAATGTTATACAACCATTACCACTATCCATCTCCAGAACTTTTTCATCATCCCAAATTGAAACTCTGTACCCATTAAATAGTAATTACCAATTTCCCCCTATCCCAGCCCCTAGTGACCACTATTCTACTTTCTGTCTCTGTGCTCAGTGAATTTGACTATTCCAGATGCCTCGTGAGCAGAATCACAAAATTTGTCCTTTTGTGCCTGCCTTATTTACTTAGCATAATGTCTTCAAAGTTCATCCATTGTAACTTGTGTCAGAATTTCATTGCTTTTATAAGTCTGTATAATATTCCATTGTATATATATGATATTTTGTTTAGCCATCAGTGGATATTTGAGTTATTTTCACCTTTTAGCTATTGTGAATAATGCTGTGAGCACTGGTATACAAATATCTGCCTTAGTCCGTGCTTTCAGTTCTTCTGAGTATATACCTAGGAGGAGAATGGCTGGATCATATGGTAATTCTTTGTTTAATTTTTTGAGGAACTGCCATACTGTTTTCCACAATGGCTGCACCATTTTACATTCCCATCAGCAATGCCCAGGGCTGCAATTTGTCCATGTCTTCACCAATACTTGTTTTTTTTGTTTTTTTTTTTGAGACAGAGTCTCACTCTGTTGCCCAGGCTAGAGTGAGTGCCGTGGCGTCAGCCTAGCTCACAGCAACCTCAAACTCCTGGGCTCAAGCAATTCTTCTGCCTCAGCCTCCCGAGTAGCTGGGACTACAGG
>CAUYPO010068918.1:0-13005 GCA_963574435.1 Cheirogaleus major | reverse complement strand
TATCTCAAGAATGGAAAAACAAGCACCACAAGTACTCACCAGCAAATTGGTATTAACGGATCAACACCTAAGTGGACATGTAGGAATAACATTTGTTGGGTGTTGGGCGGGTGGGAGGGGGGAGGAGGGGATGGGTATATACAAACATAATGAGTAAGATGTGCAACATATGGGATGTGGTCATGCTTGAGGCTCTGCCTCGAGGGGGGAGGGGGGTGTGGGGAATATACATAACTGTAATATTTGTACCCCCATAATATGCTGAAATAAAAAAATTAAAAAATTAAAAAAAAATGGTATACATGATTCTTTTTCATTTTTTCATGCATTTATTTACTTATTTTAATTTTTTTTATTTCAGCATATTACAGGGGTACAAATGTTTAGGTTATGTATATTGCCTTTGCCCCACCAGAGTCAGAGCTTCAAAAGTGTTCATCTCTCCATTTATTTATGGGGTACAATGCAATGTTTTGCTATACTCTCCATTGTACTGTGTCAGAAGCTTATAGATTCTAATCCTAGCACTTCCACTGTCCTTGTAATATTTGACGCAGGCATGGCTCTGTAACTCTCTTCCTTCCTCATGGAACAATGAGATCTCTCACTCTTTGCTTTCCATTTGGTTCCATTCCAATCTTTCTCCCCAGGATTTGTATTTTCCTGGAATTGATTTATTTATAACATTGTCTCAGTTTTTATTTTCTTTATAGTGTCAGGTATGTTGAGTCTGTTAAAGATGTCTTGGCTACTTGTCTTGGCTTTGATCAACTTGCTTGGCTTCTTCTACCTTTTAAGTGACAATTTTGTCACGATTGTATATTTTTCTGAGTTCTGGCCACAGACTTCTCCATATTCTCTTTCTTGACCCTTTCATTAGCTTAACACAATACTTTTACTTCTATCTTGATTCCCTCAGTTTCCATTTATCATGGCTAATCCCAGCCCAAACTGATAGTGCTCATCCCCTTTGCAAGTCTCGAGCTGCCCCTCCTGCTCCCAGCACAGACCTCATCTTCTGGGACAGTTCCCAGCACTACAGGGGAGGTGAGTTCAAGAGAAAGAGGAAAAAGTAACATCTTCTCTGCATTTTATTCCCTATGGCAGAACTTCGAAGCTGCCTTTCTGGCCTGCCTTCCCTCAGTTACCAAACACACGCTTTTTAAAATTAGGAAATGAAAATGATAGTTCTACTCCTAGCCAGCAGCTCGTCACATATGCTCCAGGAAAAGGATGATTAATGGAGCTAACACTTGATGCCTAAGCCAGGGGATGGCAACTTGTAGGGAATAACTGAGCCACACCAACCTGCTGTAGCCCCAGATCAGGTGAACTGCACATGGCTTTGGGCCCACTGGAGGCCCTTAAATTAACCAGTGGCCCTAGCAAAAAGTGTGCATCCCGTAAGAGCCTGCTGGGCACACATGGCCCAAAGGAACATGACAGTTTTTCAATTCTTTGGTTTATACAGAGAACCGACTAGACAACCTTAGCCTACCAGGAACTTGTCAACAGCTAGGATATCTAGACTGGTTGTCCAGATCACTTAAATTATATGGATAATGGCAAAAGTTTCCCTTTGCTGAATTGTGTGGACTTGTTCCCAAGTCCTTTTTGAGTGTGAGAACTTACTTGTAATAGTCCTTCACTAGAGGGGGGAAAAATAAAAGAAAGAAAACTATAGGGAATTTGAGTCCTACTTTGCCAAATGCTCAAATTGGAGAATAGGAAAATTGTGTATGATCTTGTCTGAGAAGTGGTTTTCTCTCAACGTCAGAATTAACCTGATTGAATGAAATATTCAAAAAGCTCATTTATGTAAGTTTTATTTCAACTGAGGTTTGGAGTGCCAAAGACTTATGGCACAACCCCTCAGACCATTCTCGTTTAATGCCAGGTTGTACCTAGGGGTTCATGGGCGTGGCCATCACGAGCACAACCACAATTGCGATCACCACCCTTGACCCACCTCTGCCACCCACAGCCTATGCCCCTACCCCACCCAAATGCTGCTTCTTCCATGAGTTCTTCCCTGCAGCCTCTCCTATTCCTCTGTGGTTCTCCAGCACTTGGGATAGCTGCTTCTGTTCAATTTGACAAATCTCACCACTTAGGTTCATTTATTTTCCTTTATTTATTTATTTTTTTAATTTTGTAGTGACCTCTACAAAAACAAATAAGTAAAACGGAAAGGAATTTACTCTCTCCTCTTGGAAGAGAGAACTGCAGTTCCTGGTCATCCCAAGGAAAGTGGGAACACTAAAGAAATGATGTTAAAATTTGAATATCACCCCCAAAATAGAACCTATGTATTTAAAATGCATGATTTCATAGGATCCCTAGATGAGCTTCCTTCCTCTTTAGCAAAACAGAGATTCTAATGGTTAGACCTGGAGAAGTAAAATCACGCGGCCTGTGAATGGGGAAATTGGAATCAAAGAGCTGAATTTCGTCCATTCCTTTCTCTCCACCACGTTGCCTCCCAACACGCCTAGCACCCTGAGAGACAAAGGTCTGGAAGAAGCACAAAGGGACTTCTATTTTCATCTTTTGGCCCTAACAAGATGAGATCGGCAGGCAGGCAGGCACATTGGGAATAATGGCTCTGCTCTCTCGACTGGGTCCCCACCCCCAGTGTCTTCATCCCCACTCGGGGTGACCTCGGCAGAACAAGCTTGCTCTGTAATGACCACTTCGTCAGCAGGGCTGTGTATTTAGTAGCAGGAAATATAAGCTTTTGTGGTTGGTGTGACGTCACCCCACCCACTAAACAGGCCTTTATAATTTGACCACAAAAAGGCTTGAAAGGCACAGACACATACAACAGGGAAAGAGGCCATAGGACTGTCAACAGTTGTCTGTGCAGTGAAAGGAGCATTGTGTCTCCCAAAGGTTTCCCAACAGCCTGATGTTTGGTCTGCTGCAGACAAAACATCTGGATGATATATGGCACTTTCTCTTTGTAGCTGAGCGCCCCAGCGCATCCTCTGCCCCGCTCACTCTTTCTTCTCCCCCTCTTGCATTTTCTCGTTTTCTCACTTCCTTCATCCTTCTGCTTCCTTTTTCTATTCTGTCTTAATCTAAGATATCCAAATGTATATTTTTTAAATCTTTTGGTTGTTTTCTAATATTTGGACACAGGATGCTCATGTGAGTACACACACACTAACACGCACACATGCACACACCAATTTTCCTATTTTTCTGCTAAATACTTCACTGTTAGAGACAGAGAAAAAGAGAAAGGGTGGCAGATACAGACAGAAAGAGAGAGAGAGAGAGCCCATGAATGTGAGCACAGAGACAGACATTTAAAAAGACGTAACTAACATATTAATGTAACATTAAAATTTGCTTCCATGAATGTCTTGGTTTTTTAGCTAGTTCTTTTTATTTTCTTTTGCCTCAATTTACATATTTTTAATAAAATGTAATAGTTTTAAAAATTTTACGTAATTTTTAGCTAGTTCTGTAGAGTAGCAGAGCTAAATGACCCAGTACCTTTCACTGTCATATTGTGCAAGTTCAAGGTTATATTTCACTTGTCTACTTTACCATTTGTTTTCATTTTTGTTTTAGGTGAAGAAAGGTACATTTTAGGCATTGATACCAACACTCCCACTAAGTACAAAGAGAGAAAGAGGAATAAAAACTTACCTATTGGGTACAATGGACACTACTCTGGTGGTGGGCACACTGAAAGCCCAGACCTAAGCATCACACAATGTATCTATGTAACAAAAACATTTATGCCTCCTTCCTATTTTGAAATAAAAAGATTTAAAATGTTATAAAAATTTTAAAAAAAGAAAGATTGATATGGACAAGTAAACAAAAAAGCAGATAACCTGAAAAAGGAGTGTATAGAGAGACCAAAAGAAGTTTTCTATATGCTAGCCACATTGATATAAACTTTTTACTAGATTTTCAGATCTTTGAAGTTACGGAGACTGTCAGAGAGAGGGGTGTGGAGAGAGAGAGCCCCAGGAGGTGGTGGCTGATGGGACCGACCTCTGCACTAGGCTGATGGAAAAGTGTGGCTTCTTCTCATTCACGCTGCTGTGGAAACCCCCTCCCAGGGCTTTGAGATTTCCTCTGAGGCACAGGCAGCAGGAAACACCTGCTTTGCTTCTCCCCTGACTTCTTCCCATTCTAGGGCATCTGGGTCTGCCCTCCTGCCTTTCTGCAGGGCACAAATGGACAAGCAGATTCCCACATGTCTCAATCTTTCTTAAGAGAGGAAGTCTGGAGTCATCTATTAGCAACTGATACACTTTGATGGCTTCCTTACCCCCACACTCTATTCTTTTTTCTTTTTCCTTCCAATTGACCTTTATTACTGCTTCTTCAAACCAGCTCCCCTGCACAACCCTTGTACTAATAATATTTTCCTCCCAGAATAAATGAGGCATAGGAAGTCTATCCAAAAAATCTAAGAGGCAAGTGTATGCTCTGTTCATCTTGATTCCTAATTTTCAGATTTGCCATTCCCCTCCCTGTAACAAAGGGGAAAGCTAATGCAATTCTATTTTGGAAAGGCATGAAAACCAGATGCCAGTATGCACTGGATCAAGATAGTAGCCCTCAAATATCCTCCCAGTGGAGGGGCATTGAGCTATTAGCAACTTCTTAGAGTAGCCCTCAGCCACCACAGAAAAGAGCAGCTAAGAAACCATCCACACAAACATAGAATGAATGTTAACATTTTTTTAGGAAATAAAAACATATTGTGAAATCCAAGAAATTTTCATCAGTCTTGCAAAGACCACTGAGGGTTGCTACATCTAGTTCCCTTTCTCTGAACAGAAGAATATCTACAGCAATGTGTGTAAAACTTTCTCTTCCCCAGTTCTTCCTTTTTCTGTTCTCTAGTAAAGAGAATCCTTGGAGAGAAAGCGGCAAAAGGCAAAGAAGGCAAAAATAAATAAAGTGCTATTTTTCATTATTTTTCTCAGGAAGTTCTTCTACGATATCAATTCCTGGTTAATTAGAAGTATATTTTGCTTTGTGAGAAGAGGCAGGGTGGTATACTATTAGGTCATTAAATACGAAATGTCCAATCTCAAATCAAAAGTTGATTATATCTCAAACAAGAAGCAGTACAGTTAATCAAAGTATGAGCCTAAACTATCATCACAGCTTTACCATTGTGATGGTAGCTTGTCCAGCAGGGAAGAAGCCTGGAGAGTGAGTAATGATGAAATTGCAAGAGGCGTTTTCCACAGCTTGTTGAGAATTGGATATTTTTCCTTGCAAGCAGTGGTCTGAAGCCTGGAAGAAGTGGTAGTCAGTTGGTGCACGGTCTGGTGAATATGGTGGATGACAGGGAGTTTCCAAGTCCAGCTTCTGTAGCTTGAGCAGCATTGTTTGTGTGACATGTGGTCCAGCAGTGTCTTGCAAGAGGACTGGTCTATCTCTATTGACCAATTTTGGCTGCTTAATTGCAAGCATCCTCATCATTTCATCTAATGGGTTGCAGTAGACATCCTCTGTGATCGACTGACCAGGTTTCATGAAGCTGTGCTGGATAATACCAGTGCTGGACCACCAAACCGACACCATTAGCTTTTTTTGATGAATATTCAGTTTTGGACTGTGTTTTAGCACTTCATCTTGATCCAACCATTATGCCTAATGTTTGTGATTGTGAAAAAGAATCAATTTTTCATCACATATAACAATATGGTGTAGAAATGGTTCCCCTTAAGGTGTGACAGCAAAGAAAGGCAAGCTTCGAGATGATTTCTCTTCTCATGCTTGTTTAATTCATGTGGTACCCATCTATCCAGCTTCTTTACCTTGCAATTTGTTTCAAATAGTCCAATACTGTTGGAATAGTAACATCAAACCTTGCTGCTAATTCATACATAAGTTGAGATGGATTCACTTCAACTACAGCTTTCAGCTCATCATTATCCACCTTGGTCTCAGGTCACCCACGTGTCTCATTTTCAAGACTAGAATCACCAGAATGGAACTTCTCAAACCATCTACATACTATGCATTCATTAGCCACATCCTTCCCAAACACTCTGTTGATATTTTGAGCTGTCTGGGCTGCATTGGTTCCAGGATGGAACTCATATTTGAAAATAACATGAATTTTTGACTTATCCATGGTTTCACAAAAATTGCCTTAAAAAAATTTTGAAAGATAATCACAGGCCAAACCATGTGTTTGAAAGAATGAGGATGTACCTTCACAATAAAAGTAAAACAAGAAGTGTCAAAGTAAAATGTCAGAGATAACAACCGTCAAACTTAGTATTTAAGGAAATGAGACATTTTATACTTAATAACCTAATAGATATAGAAGTGGTCAATAAATCTTAATGAGGGATATATCCATGACACCTTGATGAGTCAACTGCTTCCCCTAATAGTTTAATAACCTGTAAAATGGGAGGCTTGAATAAGAGGATCTCTGAGGTCACGTCTACCCGTGTTTTGCAACATACATGCAGAGCAGAGCTGGCTCTCTTATTTAAATTGTTCCTAGAAACCAAAAAGAAAATGGGAGACATACAAATAAAAAAATAAACAAGGGAGTAGAAAGAGGTAATTCATGAAAGAAATATTACGTTAGGTTGGTGAACTTACAAACAGATATTCATCCTTGCTAATGATCAAAGAAGTACAAATTGAAAACAGAGGCTTTCATGGTTACTTCATATCCTGGCCAAAGTGGAAAAGATGAATTTTCATACTTTTTCATCATAGCATTGTTTTTAATAGCAACACATTGGAAACAACATATATGCCTCATTATGGTATATCCATTTATTGGAATAATACCACTCATTAAAAATTATATTATTATATGTCTTAAGAGTGGAAATATGGCTACAGTATATTAAGAAAAAACAGAGAAGGTTACAAAACACATATACTCTTACTCCACATAAGAAAAATGTATGTATATGCACAGAAAAACATCTGAATGGACACCCACAATATTAACATTGGTTATCTCAAAGTGTTGAGGTCATTATATAGCAGTCTTCTTTATGCTGTTCTACATTGTTGGAATGTCGTGCAATGAACATGTGCTACTTTTATAATCAATAAATTCCATCTCCATTTGAGATAATACATAATTAAACAAAATGCTATAAGCACACTGCACATAGAAAACATTGTATCAAAAACAGAATCAGCCTTACTTGGACGGCAGATGGTAACAGGAGCTGTTAACCTGATCTGCTCAGGCAGAGCCTTGAAATCTTAGATACCACTAAGAGTTGGCTCTTTGTGGTTCAGATATTTCTCTTTTATAAGTTGCTTATATTTTCTGAGCCTCAGTTTCTTTGTCTATAAAATAATGCGATAATTTTCACCTTCCAGGCAGTTGCAAAAATTCAATGAAATAACACTCACAAGTTGCTTAGAAGGAGCCCAATAAATATCAGTTATTGTTATTAATATTATACAACATAAGTACAGTTATACTGTAACAAATAGGCATTATTAAATTTCTTAATTGATAGAAGCCACACCTCAATAATATGTCTTTATGTCACTTGTAGTTGTTTTGTGTTGACTTCTGAGGTTAGTAGCTATAATAATAGGATATTCTTAATAGGACAGTGGCGAAGTCTTTGGTTATGAGCTACTTTACTTCCTTCAATGGATAGTCCCCTGAATTCTAGGAAATGCAATCCCTCTGCCCTCCCCAGCCAGCTGGTCAAATAGCATCATGTGTAGAGGTCCTAACATTAGCACAACTTTGACCTAGACACAGTAGGGGGAAATAAAAGAAGAGAAAATAGGATGCAAATTCTGCCTTCGAGGTGAGAAAAACAAGGCAAGGCTTCCCAAACTGCAGTGTTATAAAATGTTATATGTGCAATGAAAAAATGCATACTAAAAAGCTAGAGAAGTTTATCTGATTCACTCGGTAGGTGGAGGCTTCAGAAAAGCTGTGATACCAAACTAATTTTTAAACAGGCATTTTCTTAGAGGAAGACAGGGAAGGACATTGCAAGGTGGAGGAGGAAATGCACAGAGGCATTGGAATATCAGCCCCAGACCACACCAGCTGTGGAGTGGTCTACTCTAGGAGTGTGGGAGCAAAAGCCACCTGTTGGGAACTGGAAGGAGGAGAGCCTGGAGATGAGGCTTCACTACTAGATCTACCACTGACTGGAATTCCTCACTGTCCTCGAATCTCTAATACCTTGGCTATAAAACAGAGGTGGGAGTGGGTATGGACTTAATCAACCTACAAACCCATTCAGTAACAGAACCGGGGTCTCATGGCGTGGTGAATTTTGATGAGATCCAGTATTTAAGCATGGGGGCAGGGAGAGGGTGTTAGGAAGGATGCTGGAGGGACCAGATTGAGTCTCTTTTCCAGGGTTGAGGTGGACACTCTATGGAGAAGAAGCTTCCCCCACCCAGAGAGATGCACAGGCAAGCTGACATCGGAGACCTCGGTGAACTCACTTGCCATGACCTGAGAAAGGGTCAGTGAGTACCAGGAGTTTAAGAACAAGCTGAGAAAATCTGACACCCCAAGAGAATGCTAGGAAAGAGCAGTCCCCAGCAGAAAACTCTGGCACCCTGTTCCCACCAGCAAGCAGCCAATTTGGAAGCAGGCGGTGGCCTTCTGTGCTGAGCTCGAAGCAACCAAGCTGGCTGCGACAAAGAGGTCCCAGGGCATTGAGGAGAGAGGAGGAGGAGTCCCGCCTTGCCAGCAGCTCTCACTCTGCAGGGCCATCCCACCCACCTTCCCTGACCTGCCCTCCACCCTGTACCCCACCTGCCCTGCCCCTCCCCTACCTGATAACCCAGGATGGAAACTGGGGCAGAGGTTCCACTGTGGCTACTTCATGGTCTGGGCCTTTGGAGATTTATCTGTAAAGTGGAGGTAATCCATGCCCTGCCCAGCACACAGGGTTTTGGAAAAGAGCAAACCACAAAGTAATGTAAAGATACTTTCTAATCGAAGTGTTCCAAGTATGAGTATCACCACGGCAGATCCTGATGAATCTTGACTTTCAAGTTCCCTTTCAGGCCAAGGTACCTTGGAACTTAAAACCAAAAAGGTCAGAGTATCTGGTTTTACTAGGCTGCCTTACCAATATTTCCTTGGACATCTTAACTGGTGCCATTTTATAACATATTGTAAACATAACAGAAAAAATTATAAAAATTTATAAAATGAAAGATTCAACTGGCCCAGAGCAAGAAACTAGCCCACACCTGAAATTAGCCACATCCCTGTACACTGCAGCTTTTGTTGTCTGGAAAACTCTGTACAGATGTATGTGATTATACAGAGTCCTATGCCATTAAACAGCAGCCAAGGACCCTGACACCAGCCCCCTGTTTTGTGCCCCTCTGAGATCTGCTGTCCATGGAGAAGGGGTTGGTCTAAGAGACACCGTAATGCCAGATTGTATGCATGCGACACCTCCAATTTCCTGAGCACTGCATTCCTCAAGCTGCATGGGACTTGTAGGGAGCAGGGAGTGGTTATGGAAAGTATAAATGTATCTGGAGACTTTTAGGGTAGTTGGGGGAGTAAGATGTAAATGTGTAGATACATAAACATAAAATTAGCATTAATTTTTCTCCTGTCTTGTTCTCAAACGCATTTGCAAGTTATTGCACACATACATAGTTCCAAAAGTAATCTATGAAGTAGAAAGGGACTAGAGGTGCTGGGGGTGGGATTGCGTGTGCACTTTATAGAGGGGGACACTGAGGACTCCCAGGATGAGGGGCGTGCTGAGCAGGAATGGAGAAGCCCGCTGTCTTGGCCCCCCCAGCGCAGGCAGACAGCGTGGCATGGTGGAAAGCCTGGTTTTGCAGACAGGCCTGTATTAGAATCTTCCTTCCATTCCGGGTGACTTTGAGTGGGATACTACCTAATATTCCTATTTCTCAAATAAGCCAGTGGGCTCATCTGGGTTTGGGTGAGGATTTTGAAAGGAGGTGGTGTGTGTGTGAAGTGTCTTGCAGGGCACCTGGCACGTGGTAGCTGGAGGAAAGGGAGCTAACAGGGGCCCAGCCTCAGGACATGGGGTTAAAGCCCTCTGGGGCGGGGAAGCTCTAGCATGCTCTGGCATGTTCCATCCTGCTTTCCTTTTGGTCAGATGTGTGTCTAAGGCCTCTCATCCTGTACTCCAGAGTATGATTCTGGCACCTTCAGCAAGCCAGGGCTGCCTGGAAAATGCTCCACCTGAGTAGGCAGCTCTGCAGCTGCCTGGCTGCTGGGATGGCGAGGCAAGCGCACGTGTAGGGCCTGGAGAACACACTCCCTCTTTGAGTCCTGAAACCACCTTGACCCCACTGTTCTGCACTCATTAGCTCCACTGTGCAGAGGAAAGGGGGATGAGGGGGCTGGGCAAGTCTGTATCCCTTTCCTCATCGTTCCTGTACAGCCAAGCTTCATCAGGGCACATTTAAATCAAGCTGCATCCTCTGTGCTGTTTGATCAACCAGCCAGTATTTATTGAGTGCCTACTGAATGCATATACTATGCTAAATCTCCAGGGAGTTTACCAAGTATATGAGGGGACAAAAGACAACATACTCTTGGCTCTATTATTTACTAACTATATGATTTGGGACAAGCTACTTAACCTCTACAAGCTTTAGTTTTTTAATCTACAAAATGGAGATAATGATTCCTACCCTGCAAGATTAATATGCGTGATAAAATAGAAACGTACGTGTCTAGAACAGAATAGTTGAATAAATGGTAGTTGTAGCTGCAGTTATTATTGTTATTATATGTTACAATTAGCTGCAGGCTGAACTGTGGAGGTAACTTCAGGTAGAGAAGTTTGAAGAGCAAGAAAATATTGGTACAGCACATATTCTTTGGTGGGGAGACTCTCCTTACGTGATGTGTGACTTGGGTTGAGCGTTCAGACCTACAGTGGATTTGGATTGGCAGAAGCGATGGAGAGAGCATTCTGGAAGAACAGAGGGAACAAAATCAGGGAAGTAGGGATGCACACAGCACCGGGCCTGCATCCGGGCTGAGTCTGTGCCGTGCCAAAGCCGACTCTGAATGGGAGAGAGGGACAAGATCCAGGAGGTTCACGAACACAGCATGAGATCTGGACTGAAGCCACAAGCAGCAGGAAAGAGCTGCATGTCTCAGGTAGAGGAACGAGATGAAAACAATCTGAAAGCTGCACACAGGGTTGAATGCAGCAAGGACACGTGGCACATGGAGACCAATGAAGAGTCTGGTATGGTAAACTGGTGAATGATGGTAAAGTCCCAGGTGGCAGGGAGTCTAGGTGACAGCTATAAGACAGCCTTCCTCTCCCCAACCTGGCTGCCAGACCAGGTGTGCATGGCCCCACCTTCTTTCTCTTGGGTTTCTAGTACCTTGAGTGACTACAAGTGCGGAGCAGCAGTGGGAGGAGGGGACTGTCAACTCAGAGTAAGTCGGACATGAGCCTATCAAAGCCTTGAGGAAAGGATGGACCACACCCTACTAAAAAAAATGATCCACTCCTTCTTTCAAAAAGTATATATGCAGTGCCTAGAACATATTAGGCCTGTTCAAGGCTCTGAAATATTGCAGTGAATACTAGAGTGACTTTCAAGTTGAGGAGATACTAGAGACAAAGCAGTTAAGATATGCTAGAAGGTGATGAGTGATTTGGAGAAAGATGAAAGGAGCAAAGCATGCTAGAATATGGATGTCTTATTATTTCATATGGGCTGATTAATGATGATCTCACTGATAATGAAACTTCTCAATTGCTTTCCGAGAGGACTGTGGAGACTGGGCATGGAGACATCTGGGGAAGGTGTTGCAGGCACAGGGAGAAGGACTCGGGGCAATGAGGTCAAGGTGGCAGTGTGCAGGGACTCCAGGTGAGGTGCTGGGAGGTGTAGTCAGGGGGGTGAGATAGGGCCAAGGACCTTGGTATGGATTTTGATTTTTACTCTGAGTGAGATGGAGTCATTGGAGAGGTCTGAGTCAAAGGCTCAAGATTCTGATAAGATCCAAATCATGTTTTAAAAGATTTCTCTATCAAGTGCACAGAAGGGGAGCATGTGAAATAATATACCTCCTCTATTTGAAAATCAATTGAGCATCACTATAAATAACAACCATTTTTGAACATTTACGATGTGCCAGGCTTTATGTGAAGCACTTTCTAAAGAAGATCTTAATTAAAATATACACCACATCTCTGAAGAGGAATTAGTCATCCCAGGTTACATTGAGGAAACAAGCTTAGCAAGTATAAAAATTTGCTTATGGTAGCACAGCCAGTAAGTGATCAAAGGGAGGTCTGATTCCAGAGCCCATGCCTGACCAGTAGCCTGTACCACCTCTGGTTTTGCTTGGCCCTCCTACCTTGAAAACATCCAGATTCCTGGAAAACAAAAGTTGAATGGACCCTACAGAGGCCACTGATAGAAGGTGTCCAATCATCAGCTAGGACTTTTATCAAAATGCTTTGAGATTTTTGTTAGTAATTAGGCAAAGAGAAGCACTTACTTGAGTAGATTGTTTTTCTGAATCATTCAGGGGGTTGGTGATTAGGTGCGGCCCAGAAGCCAGATCTCTGAACTCCCTAGCCACCCTGTGCTAGAGATGTGCATTAGGATGCGGCACCTAAACACAGGCTGTCTGTGCTACAGCCAACCTCCAGGAATGGGCTGGTCTTCCTCATTAGGCGAAGGGATCATTATTGTCTAATACAACTCAGAAAGCCAGTCAGCATTGACTGATTTTGTCATGTACACCTTTGAATATCCTTGGCAAACAGAGATTCTTTATCTTGATATTGGCTATTTAGCAATCAGTCCAGTTGGAGAAATTGCTGTTAGAGTAGGATCACATCTTATACAGGATTTAAGAAGTTTAGTTTAAAATTTTTGCTATTACAAAGAGAAAGGAAGGAGGAAGGAAGGAAGGAAGGAAGGAAGGAAGGAAGGAAGGAAGGAAGGAAGGAAGGGAGGGAGGGAGGGAGGGAGGCAGGGACGTAGGGAGGGATGGAGGAAGTTAGGGAAGAAGGGAGTCTG